>OMKQ01069176.1:0-10016 GCA_900302335.1 Phycis phycis | reverse complement strand
GGAACATCGGGTCGAGAACGCGCTCGGTTTAGTTTCCGGCGCGTTTATGTTATTTTTCATGGGTGTCTTTTATTGACGTGTTTGAAAAAAATCCTGTCAACATCATCCGGCGATTACGTTTTTTTAATCTCCCGTCAGTTTTCACACACACATGCATTTCCTTCCCAAAAACCGTTGACCTTTTACCTGTAACCCTGGGTTACACGCAATGTTTTTTGAATGTTAATTGATTGGTGGTGGAAGAAGTATTTGTTTTGGTTCCTGTTCAGCTCCCTTGCATTGTCCTGGGGGTTTCTACTGGGTGCGAATGTAGCTGAACAGCACTTTGGCTCTCATTTCATCAAGTGATGGAATGGTCAACTCATACTGCAGGAAGAGTGATGGATTCACACTTTTTCAGCACCACAAACATGTGACTCATTGTCATTTCAAATCAATTAGATCATTTTGAGTCAACCACTATTTTATTGATTGTATTTTTTTTTTATATTTACAGTACATGAACGTGACCTCCAGTGAAATAATAACAGTGATAAATAACAGTGAAATAAACCTTTAAAAAATGTGTGGTGGCTTCACCACATAGCCAACTATTAGGAATTATATTTCCTGTTGTTGTTGGGTAATGTGCGCCCTTTTCCCCACGTTTTAAATACTGAATTGATAACCATCCAGCAAAGAACAATCTAAAAGGTGAACCCAACATGACACAATCCTTCCACAGGATCTGAAGTCATCTAGTGGCCAGGCCAAGGTAACGTCATCATTCTACTGAACTCAAACGTTACCTATACTTTTGTGATTCTGTAGAACTATGGTATCATACTGGCTGCTTGCATATGGTGAGGACACGGTAAAGTAAAGATAAAAAAAACACTCCCTTTGCAAGATCTTGAGATCTCACCAACTCTTTTGCTAACTAACACACTAACTATCAGTCGCAACAATATCTTATTGTGTAGGCAACTTCACTATTATTCTATTTTATTCTCTAAAATTCTCTAAAACTGCTTCAGTTTTATGTTGTGTTTATTTTTTTTGCAACAAAGGTTATAAGGAGACCAGAAATAAACTACTACTATGTTAATGTAATACCAATTACATTAAGTAAATACACAGAATTAGTGGTTACATTTCCCCACTTAGCCAATTACTGTTCTTTGGACTATCTAGAAGCTCATATCATCAATATACACAAAATGAAAAACTAATATTTAACAGGAAATGTTTCTTTGCGGTTTCTTTGCAGTTTAATATATTCTAATAATATTAGACAGGTAATTTCATGTCCCCTTACCTGTTTTCTAATGGCTTCCAAGTCCCTGTCGCGTACAAAGTCCTCTCTGAGTTGTACCCTTGTGAGTCTTGTGCTTCTGGGGTCTGAAAATAACTGGAAAAAACTTTCCTGTGGCTCAAAGTTACTGTCTGTGTGAACCAACTCCATATACCTGTTGGTAAAACAAAGTCACAAAACAGCAAAAACTAGATTTGAAACCCAACAAGACATTTGTGGATGCACTCCATCACCATTTCTGTCAAAAACAATTCCACACATCGTACACTTGGCTAATTCCTTGACTTACGTGTTGACCAGCTTGTCACAGATTTCACTGGGAAGAAAGATGTCAGAGCGCAGACAAAGCTTATTTCTGTATCCTTGGTAACACATTGTCTTCTTAAGGTTCCTCAGGCAGAAGACTGTTGCCAGAGCCATAAGGCTGTCAGGGTCGTCTCCTGTTTTTGCTGCCATATTCGCTTCACCGTCTGGTACAGATGAAAGACAGGGGAGCACAGAAGAACTAATGACTTGTTGATTACCAACAGAAATATTGTAGGCACAATGGCACAAGAGCTTTACTGTACTGCCAATTGACTCAAGAATGAGTTGAACATGTATCTATCAAATGACGCAATAAATATCTGATTAACACATTTGGAAATCAAGAGGTTAAAATGCTTAGCTTAACCACTTAAATTAATAATGCCACAACCCTCTGCTACAAAATCCATTCTCTCTTCTGTAATTACAGAATTGCTTTTAATAATTAATTATCCCTGTAAATAAATGTAAAACTTATTATATGCTTATTATATGGTTTGTTGGTACATTCGTTCATCTCATTTAGAATATCATTTTAAAGTTAATAAAACGTGCCTTCATATGCCCTCTCAAAACTGCTTTTTGCTCAATTAATAATGCATATTAACTGTATTGATATATATTTGCATAACACTCTTCTGACATCAAAATCAATAGATTCTCGCATTATTATTAATGAATGTTCATGAACCAGTCAGACGCGCAGATATAGAAATAATAATTCAACAAGAGCATACCTGCTTTACCTGTCCTGAGCTTCTACTCTCTCGCTAGCTAAAATATCATGAGACTCAAACAGGCATACTGTTATTAAGCGAGCGAGCTAGCTGGTTAGCTAGAATGTAGAATAAATACGCATATTATCATTATTAGCGTGAGATAGCAACGACTCTTGTGAGCCCTCTTAGCCTAAACAACTTCAATCCTTGTCGCCTACGGCTGTTTGAAGTTAAACCACGACATGCCGATACGATGTCATCTGTATCATCATATAGACTAGCTTTCGGCTAACGTTGACTTTTGCTACTACAAGCGTCGCCTGCTACTTGGTAAGCTAACGACCGATTGACAAGTAAACCCAGTACAAATGTTCTGAGAAGCGAGGCAATGATCGGTCAACTTTGCACCCGTGTAGAATTCATTAGTACGCACTGTACCTTAGCTTTCGCCAAGGCTGGATACCTTGATGAGTGCTGTTAAATATCTTTTTCACCAGTCTCCACTCATCTGATTTTCGTTTTCGTCCCGATGTCAACAAACAGACTCCTCCTCTTCCACCTCTACAGCCACCTTACCCCGCCCCCTCCTGCTCTACCTTTTCCTCCTCGTAGTTTTTTTTTCTATTTCCGTCACTTGTTTATGGTTGAACATCACAACAAAAGTATCGAATACACGTTTGGAGTACAGGTTGCTTAGGACATGGTTAAGTCATCCCAAGCGGAATCCGTGTCTTTCTTGCGTCAAATAACCTTGCTGTGACCCTACATATATATATAGACCTTATCGTATAGACCCTAAATATAAATATGATATAATTATGATAGTGGCAGAGCACATTGCCGACCTGTCTGCCTTTGTATCGTCCCTAAAGTGAAATGGATTATTAATATCCACGTGCCAATATAGTTACCTCTTTACTTTGGTAATCAGACCGGCAATTATGAGTCATTCGGGAATTAGTAAGTAAACATTGCCGTGCGAATGTCCATTCTACAACAATACACATGATGAATAGGAACATTAAACATACCAGCACAAAGTATGAAAACATATCCTCAGTAGCCCTACCTCTTAACAACTCCCTGTCACTCAAATATTCAGAAGGCATCCTACAATTGAAATCTATTTGTGGTTCAAATAATACAAAGAAGAGAAAACTAATGCCTTAGTATCTGTTACTGGGCTGTGCTAGTTTTGACTGCAAATATCAGAGTTATCTTATAAAAGAAACACACATAGAAAAAAAATGTTTGTATACTTGCATATTTCTATCTGTGAAGTAGTGGAGTTTTCTTTCTCACAGATTAGTGTTATAGACCACTATTCTTTTACAATTGCATACAAAAAAACAATTGGCCGACTCAGCACCATAATAATACTCAGTAGGGACGATTCAATTGCAGGCCTGTAAGAGCAAGAAAGGTGAGAGTAAACAATGGTCTTGAAGACAGAAGAGATAGAGAAAGAGTTGTAAATATTCTCCTTTAAAGAGTCAATTTAGCCAAAGTAAAGCACATCTTTCAAGTCTAGTACAAAACATAGCAGTATTGACAGTAGCCTACAGATATGTAGACAATGTCACTTACATGAAGAGCAGTGGATAGCTACTTGTCATTGACAAGCTTTCTTTGTATATACTGTACGTAATTGTAATCTTTGGGTCAGTGGGTTAATTTACTACATATAATAGTCAATTAATAATACGGGGTACAGTCAAAAGCATTACGCCGCATAGAAGTGCATATTTTTCCCCTGCTACTATTATTATAAATGTATTAATTAATTCTAAAAAGCCGTGATTAGGCTTTAAGCGATTGAATTAGTAAATATACTGATATGCTGAAGACGTGCTCTATGCTAGTGTTTCTCAAATACGGGTCATACTACCAAAAACAGATTATTAGCAAGGGTTATATCGAGCAGAGAAATTGATTACGATCATGTATGTTACCTATAAAACTGCCCCACACAGCCAAAACTTTCCAGGTATATTCCGATGAAGACGGAAGTGAACCGAGGACCTCGGAGTCACCGCCTCGCACGATCATTCATCTCATCCATGGTAGCGACAGCAGTTAAAGGAGACCGCCGCAGCTCGCCGTAGATATGTCTACTTCGAAACATCGAAACAGGTGAGACAACGATGACTTTGTAGTCATTCGTGTATGGTTTGGTAATGCAGTGTTAGTCGGAAACTGCCATGCACGCTTTACTCTGGTATTTGGTACACTAACGTTAGCCACTATCGCAAAGTGTGCACTAGCGTTACAGTGTTGCTAACATTAGCACTAGCTCCACAGCTTTGTGGGTACGTTTTGCTAGTGCTGTCATAATGTGTGCATTAAGAAGGCTTTTTACAAACATGTCATTTTTTGGTAATTGCTGTCTAATTCCAATATAATATACACGAAGCATTTGTACAATGGTGCAATTAGGAGCCTGCTTGCTGATACTTTGACTTCTTTGTGTACGTTTAGCTAGCAGTCGTGATAACACATCAGCTGACTGACAAATCAGCAATTCTTGAAGTTTGACACGAGACTGGCCGACACGGCCGTTACCTTTCTGTCTAAAGATCCGAGCAAAATGTGTTTACTCATTACACTGTCCCTGGGTACATGCATGCATATAAGTGATAATTGGTTAGCGAGCCTTTTCTTAAATCACGACAACCAAGTAGCTAGTTGAAATGTGTAGGCTTTCTAATGCGCTATGGCTTGTTCCTCTGCTATTACAGTGGCGCTCATCGAGATATTACTCATCGAGGCGAATAATGAATTAATTAAGGAAAGTGGAGTGGAGGCATTCTGATCCAACAGGTTTCGATATTTATTCAAGACCTGCCATGCTAAATTTAGCCCCCAAAAAACACGGCCTCTTATCCGTTACCTTGGAAACCCCTACTTAGCCCTGCTTAGTTGGCCGATTGATTGATTGATTGATTTAGGTGATTATGCCAATGGATTTGAACACGAATAAGCTTGTATATACATTAGCAATTACCCACCCGTTTCCTTCGAGAGTATATCGACATTAAATGTTGGCTACATATAAACCTCCACAATGGCAAAATCGATCACCTAAAACTCACGGCGATTCAGTTCACTACTCAGTTCACTATTGAGTAAACAGTGGACACATCTGTTTTATTGCATGTCAAGCAATGAAATGCATACTTGGCGTTCCACACCTGTAAAATTAAGACATTCCTGGAAGAAGCTCTTCATCACATGTCATGCCTGTACAGCCCCATGTGTGAGCCATCACTCCATAATATACCACGTTACTGGGTCACTTAGTTCCAAACTGGGATGTGGAACGCATACTCGTTTTCGTAACGGGCCTCTGAAGTAGCGGAAATCCTTGGCTCGCACACTCGTGCTGACTATATGCCTACTGGGAGTATTATACCTACTAGTGGTCAGATGATGAACATGAAATGTGTTTGTATAAGGACATTTAATTAATCATCTTATTTTGTTGTGGGCAGGTATGATCTTGCGTCATACACTACATTTTCCTCACAATGGGTCGCTGCCCTAAAAATAGGTCCACTGTCTGGTATTTACTGTTCAACACATGTAGAATGGGAGCTATTTTTTTTGCCATAGTCAGTCCAATTACTGGCCACGGGTGAAGCATGTTGACTTAGATGAACTAACAAAACATACCTGTTGGTTGTGTGCTGGGCTTCGAGTTCAACTGTTTGACTTGGGTGTGCTTTTCTGCCTTAATTGGGCACATGAAGTCTCATCAAAGCAATTACGGAAAACAAGGTCTAACCTTGGATTCCGAGGCAGATGGCAGCTGTGAATCGTTGAACAGCAGCATAGTTGGAGAGGACATTAAAATCACAAGTTTTGTGCTAGTTAGTATTTGGGGTATGGTACACATGATGAAAGATTTTGTCATGTGGCCGAGAATTGGAAGCACGGTTTGACAGTGGGGAAACTCCCTGGGATCTTTGGTAACCAGGAGGAAGAAAATGTGTAAAAGTAGGAAGTTGCCACCAAAGCGCACACATTGTTTTTTGCCATTACTGTGAATCTCCTCGATGACACATCGTGGCTGTTGCTTTAGTTAGAAAGCCTCTCTCAGTCATTATTATTGGATGCACGTCGGTCATACTGCACATTAACCCAAATAGCCACACAGTCAATCAGGTGGTTGCCACTCGATAGATAATGCAGGCAGACCGGGTCAAGAGGCTTAGCTGTTGCCTCAACGGGAATGACTGCGCCACACTACACCGTGAGATGGAGGGTGGAGGTGGAGCCCGATGGTTCCAGCATCTCCTTTTCGGTCCACCGAGGTTGAAATGGAGTGGAACCCATGGTATCGTTGCAAAGGACCTACAGAAATCTCAACATTTCTAAAGGCCCTTTTATTAAGGAAAAATGCTCAACCAAAAGAATGCAGATACAGAATGCACTTGATTTTAACTTCAGTTATTTATAATTTTATTTTATTTTTTTAGAGTACAGGAATTCAAAGTGGCCTTGAGTGAAAAGGAGATTGACTTGAAGGCACTTCAGGAGCTGTGCTTCAGTGGTAACTAGAAAAACTCCCTGGGATCTTATCCACATGCATGTTTATTTTAGTTTTTAAGTGTCAGTTTTTTATTTGAATTTCTTGTTCACGCAGGTATCCCATTTGAAGGAGGCATTCGAGCACTTTGCTGGAAAGTAAGCATTCCTTTTGGTTCTTACTAATTGTGTGGGTTATGGTCGGGTGCGACTAGTAATGATATTGAATAGATGTGTGCCTGAGGTGATTGTAACATAGGGTATCACGCCACCTTACCCTCAATACTAACATTGCAATGGGAGTGCACTACAATGGGAGAAATGCTGAGAAGCATAATAATATTGATTCCCTTATAATATTAACCCTTTTTAAATAGAAAATTACATGGGGTAAATATGTTATTTATATACATCTTAATACTTTGGGGACCACGTGAAAGGGACAAAAACAATGTTGATAACCATGTGCATAATGTGCTGATCACTAGTGTGTTTCTTGTTAGATTCTTCTTAACTATCTACCTCTTGACCAGACAGTATGGGACTCTTTCCTCACAAAGCAGAGGTAATTTATGTACGCGTGTCAAATAATGGGCTGTCGAATAATAATATCACAACCAATGTTTCTTTTGCCCTTGTGTTCTGATGCACACTGTATAGAAATGTATCATTCTATTAAAAGTAAAAATTATCATTCATCATTTTGATGTTATTTATCGTTTTCAAATGAATTTGAGTATTTCTCTTTAAAAAAAAAAAAAGAATAAATTTAAGATTGTGGTTTCTGTTCTTAAGATGTACTGTAATGTTGTGTCTCCTGAACGGTCGATGTTTGTATGTCCCTACACCCTTCCAGAGAAGGGTATTCACAGTTTCTAAAGGAGATGATTATACAGCCTGGCATTGCGAAAGCCAACCTGGGACTTAATAGGGAAGACGTGACGATGGAGGATCACGTGAGTCGACTCTGTATTGTCCCCATGGAAACATTATTCTTCTGATCATTTCTGCACAGCATAAACCTTTGCCATTCAGTAGCACCGGGACTTCATAATCATCGTAGCTCACATTGGATGCAGTTTGATGTTGAATGACTCACTGTGGTGGATTGAGGGCTTGATGTTTGCACTGCGCTCCCCGTATCCTTCTTTGGTTCATCATGCGGTGAAGTGACTTAACGCCTTCTCCTGAATACACATCCAAGCTCCGCCGATGCACTGACTGCAACTTTCTTTTATGATGACTTTCAGCCTCTAAATCCAAACCCAGACAGCAGGTGGAATAACTACTTCAAAGACAACGAGGTTCTGCTACAGATTGATAAAGATGTCAGGTAGGTGTGTAATTGCTAGACTTGGGCAATTATACAGACTTGTTCAATATGACCAG
Organism: Phycis phycis; assembly: GCA_900302335.1. Classification (NCBI taxonomy): domain Eukaryota; kingdom Metazoa; phylum Chordata; class Actinopteri; order Gadiformes; family Phycidae; genus Phycis; species Phycis phycis. Next base: position 1,781 of record OMKQ01069176.1, on the reverse strand, counting down.
ATGCTTGCTTGCCGTCGCTTTCGATTCATCTGCGATGTTTGTCTGCCAAGCCGACTCCTGGGTTTTCCGTTTGATCCCCAGTGTTCACAGACAACCTTCAGGCATCTTTTGCACAAGACGGCTCAAACCTTCCCTGCTCATTAATGCGTTATATCTGTATTGCCTGTTTTGTTGTTTTGGATAAAGGCGTGTCCTAAATCATGCAAGCTTTCATGTTCATAACATTGTTTATTCTTGAGGATTTTCTGCATTGAGTTGGAAGTAAATGGGGACAAGCCTCTTCCTCTGTTCCAGAAGAGCACAAAACTTTATCCATCAATCAAATAATAATAATAATAAAGTTTATTTGTGTGTGTCTGTGTGTGTATGTGTAGGCGGTTATACCCCGACATGGCCTTCTTCCAGCGCGCCACCGACTACCCCTGCCAGCTGATCCTGGACCCCCAGAACGACTACGAGACGCTGCGGCGGCGCGTGGAACAGACCACCCTCAAAGCACAGACGGTCAACCGCAACCGCAGCGGGGTGACCAACGTGAGTGGCATCGCACGGCGACTCGCCGCGAAGCCCGCGCTAACCAGGGCACTCAAACGCCACGCAAACACTCGAAACCCGGTCGCGTGTTCCCGGCTCGTAGGCAGCCGGCGTCATGCCTCTGTTTCCCCGTTGGGTGCTCTTGTGTGCAGGTGAGTTCTCCGGGCAAGTCTTTGAACCTCTACCCCTCCAACGAGTACGAGGTGCTGCCCAACGGCAGCGAGGCTCACTGGGAGGTGGTGGAGCGCATCCTCTTCATCTACGCCAAGCTCAACCCCGGCATCGCATACGTTCAGGGCATGAACGAGATTGTCGGGCCGATTTATTATACTTTCGCCACCGACCCAAACGACGAATGGAAAGGTTGGTGGCGCCAAATAACCGTTGGATGAGACCATTTAGATTAATTACATGAATAATCCTACTCTAGAATATAATTTTTATGTATATATTTTTTGTATTTCCGGATGTATTAGTATTTCATCTGTTTTTGTTTGTTTTCAAGCCTGATATGCTTCAGGCATGTTATCATTATTATTTTTATAAACGTACCCTCTGTTCCCGACATGTTTCAGAGCACGCGGAGGCAGACACGTTTTTCTGTTTCACTAACCTGATGTCGGAGAACAGGGACAACTTCATCAAGAGCCTGGACGACTCCCAGTGTGGCATCACCTTTAAGATGGAGAGCGTGTATTCCATGCTCAAAGACAAAGACATGGAACTCTACCTGAAGCTGGTGAGAAGCTTGCATGGCATCGCTCTCTCTCTGTCTCTGTCTCTGTCTCTGTCTCTGTCTCTGTCTCTCTCTCTCTCTCTGTCTCTCACACGCTCTATGAATTGATGGTGCAGGTGGTGACTAGAATGTGTGGGGGAGCAGGAAATGTGAGTGGCTATTATCAGTGGTTGGCTTGATGACATAAGCAACTTCCTAAGCAATGGAGACAGTCAGTATTTTTTGGCTGAAAGGAGTTGGTTCTATTTATGATACAGAGGTGGAAACCTCTGAAATTGGCCATGATGACTCATTTAAAAATGTAATGCCTGCATGTACCTGCCTGAGAGCATATATTATCATATACTCTAGATTTTCTGCCCTAACTTTGACTCAAATGTACCCAAGGCTGGCGGCTATAAATTGTCAGAGAACAGTTATTCGGTCCGTTAAAAAATAAATAAAAACACAACAAATATTTGCCATGAAACTGTTTAATTCCTAACTGTCCCCCCTGCGCGTGGCTCCTCCT
>OMKQ01069174.1:10293-22686 GCA_900302335.1 Phycis phycis | reverse complement strand
GGGGCGTAAACGAAGGTGCTGTTCACCAAACCAGGGACGCCCACGTTTGGAAGCAATCCTATCTGGATATTGATCCACATCTGGACATGGATCCATGTCGGGATGTGGATCAATGTCTGGATCTCCCCGTGTGGAGATGGAGGGCTCCGCCCCCACAGCTGATCCAAACCAGCCGTGTGCGGCTCTCCGCCCTGGACTCTGTGAAGGCTGTTGGCTGCACGGCCAAATGTCTGTGGCTGAACGTGTGGACGCCAACAAGTGTTCTCAGTTCCACCGAATAGCATTCCACCCTCCGCTCAGAGAACAGGGGATTGAAAACAGCAAGAGAGGAACTAACCACCGGCTGGTGGTGCTAACTAACTAACCACCGGCTGCTGGAGCTATCTAACTAACCACCGGCTGGAGCTAACTAACTAACCACCGTCTGGTGGACCTAACTAACTAACCACCGGCTGGTGGAGCTAACTAAGTAACCACCGGCTGGAGCTAACTAACTAACCACCGGCTGGTGGAGCTAACAAACTAACCACCTGCTGGACCTCAGCGTTGGGGATCCTGTTTAAAGTCCCACCTGAAACATGCCAGCCAGCTCGCAGCGCAGAACACACTGGACGCATCTGTCGTCAATGCTGATCGATTAGCGATTTCAGTAGCGTTATCAATAGAGTCCCATCCTTCAGGCCGACCCGTAGCTCTTTGTTTACAAACCTTACGACCCTCCCGCAGCCCCACCCCTCACGCCACCCAGCCAGCCGCGCTACGCGAGTTAGCATCATACAGCTCAAATGCTCAATCTTACACGTTGCGATTTGAACCATTAAGCCCAAGATGTCACATCATTTATTTTACGTTTTTATTTATTTCATATACAGATCCAGCTTTATTTCCAGGCATCCAACAGCACAGAATTAATATTCATTGAAACATACTTTTGAGCAGGCTGTAGTATGAATAACTAACTACCCGATACAAACTGTTCTGTGAGGTTCATGTTAACATATGAGTGTTGTGAACCGAGTGGGAACCAGCCTCCATCCCCCAGCCCCCTCCTGACCATTCCATCCGGCCCTCCCTCCCCAGTGCTGCCAAAGCCGCAGGTCAGCTACAGGACGGCGTCTCCGGGCGTGGTGGAGGCCAACTGCACCTCCCTGTCCCGCCCCCCCGCCGAGATCGTGTGGAACGTGGAGCGGGACAACAGGACCATGGGCCCCCCCGTGGCCACGCAGCAGCCGCTGGGCGACGGGACCACTCTGGTGGTCAGCACGCTCACCGTGCAGTCGGCCCTCCTGAAGGACGTCTCCATCAAGTGCTTGGTGCACCACAGGGGCCTGGAGACGCCCATCGCCGTGTCCATGAACACAAAGAGTCAGTGTCCTGTGGGCTGGGGGGCGGGCGGGGTTTGGTTTGGAGCTGCTGTAGGTGAGGTTAGAGGGCAGGGCAGAGTGGACGTCAGCAACACAAACAACACCTCCTCCCTGTCTGGTCCCTTCAGAAGGATTGCATTCAGACACTTGTGATTGACAAGATTGGCGAGACAGATTCCTGAACCAATCCCAGAAGAGATGCTCTGATTAGTCAGGAGTGATCACAGCAGATATCCTCACAGAGCCTCTCACTCACCACTAGCTGACGGATGGCTACGCCATTTCTAACCAAGCCCGCTTAGATAACAGCTCTCCAATCCTACCTACAGCACCAGTGTGAATCCCGGTGCAGTCACAATGCTGGAAGCATTTCTGGGAAAGGGGGTTAGCTCAAAACCACATGCTATCCAAGAATGCAGAGCAGTGGGGAGGATCTATGGACGTGGTTAGAGGAGCCAGAAATGCATACCACTCACACATGTCCTTCTTCACTGAATGCTGCTCCTCTGTAACATTTGGCCGTCCACGGCGCACCTTATGGAATAATACAATGTGGAGCTGCAGGTTGATACACCAACATTGAGGTATTGTGTGATGAGATTGATTATGTATAATTCACTTAGGTATCATGGGGCCAGGAGTGCGCATACTGTAGATTCTGTTCACATTCTATATTCCACACATACAAATCCAATCTTCGCCAACCCAATCAGTCCCTTCTCCCCTCACCACTCACCCAGGAGGCTGCATGGCTTAATGTGAAGATTACATCTCTGCTGATTTGTGCTCTCACTGTCTGTTTGTGCAGTTGGAACCGCTCTGGCCATCCTGATCTCCGTGACCACAGTGGCAGCCCTGCTGGTCATGTCGCTCTGCTTCTGCCTGTGGAAGTGTTTCTTGCACAAAGACGGCGAGGATGTGTGCGTATCCTCGTTCTTACACTCACCAGATCACAATGCACTGGCTGGCAGCTTTATTTGAAGCCCTTCATCTCATCCTCTGAAGTGGCTCATGGCACCACAGCATCCATTTTGTTTTTTTGCCGACAACATGGGTGGACCTCTGAGGGCTGACACCTGATGGTGGAGGACCCACTGAGGAGGGGATGCTGCCCCACCTCTGTGTGCACTGTGTGACCTCCTTCAACGCACCACACCTTCTACTGTAATGTTTACGCTGTAGTTTGTAAATCCATTTCTCTTGAACTACCATCCAATTGAAATTCCAGTTTTAGATTTTGGTTTGAAAAAGAATCCCCATCCCCCACGGAGCTGGTTTTGGTTTTGGTTTTGGCGTTGAAACCTCTGAAGGTTCTGACTCTGGCAGCCGGAGCGTGTGGTCCTCACTGCAGCCAGTGGAGACACCGGCGCTCTGCACGGCAACAAAACACTAAAACTGTTTTTCTTGTTCTTTCCTCTCCACAGCTGAGTGATCTTTGAGATCACGCAGGAGACTGGTGAGAAGGACCTGCTCATGAGCCAATCACACAGGAGACTGGTGAGAAGGACCTGCTCATGAGCCAATCACACAGGAGACTGGTGAGAAGGACCTGCTCATGAGCCAATCACACGGATTCCGAAGGTTTCACCGAATCACCCGAGTACCTGCCTCACAGCCTCTGGTACAATCCAACCATGATGATCACAGATGTTCAGCACATCTGCTGTCCCTCTCACCCGGGCGTGTCCGCACAGAACCCCTGGATGCTCCTCCCTGCAGAGTGCCTGGACAGCCCTTTCCTCTTTATCTTATTTCAATAACCTGCTAAAATAATTGTGCATGTTTGTGTCTTGCCTTGATCCCGTGCTGGTGACCTCGGGTCAGTGGCGTGCTCCCGGGCCCGGCGGTCGTGACGCGTGTGTGTTGGTGCTTTGTGAGGCGCGCCGGTCTTGTGTTGTCTGTAATTATGAAACGTTAGATTCCATGATTATGGGACCATGTCCAGCGATGGCTTGAATCACTTTGCCTTTGCAACGCTGAGGCCATATTGGCTGCAATGGCTGGAATGCTTTTCTTGTTGGTTTGATGGCATCTATTAGACTCACGCTGTTGGCCCGGGCGTGTGCGTGTGTGTGCGTGTGCGTGTGCGTGCCAGTGAGAGATGTGGGTGCTGTGAGTTTGAATGAACAGAACTGCCATTGTCTCAACAGAGCGCGTCTTGTTACTGTCGGCCAGAGATGTTTTCCCCTCAGTCTTCACCTGTTATGGTGTGCTTGTGGAACTGTGAACTCATGTATCATCTATACTTATAAGTTGCTCCGGGGAAAGCCCCGGCTCAGAACACTACGTGATTATTGTGATAAATCTATTCTCATTTTGTTTACTGTATTTATAGACAAGCTTTGGAACGTTATTGCTAAATCACATTACATGTAAAACATGTGATTCTAAACATTTCCTGTGCCTTAAAGCCAGACATTTGTTTATTGTTATGGTTGATTAATCTGTCCTTTCAGTTTATCTAGCAATGTTACCCTGTACAAACATGTTACAAAAGGTTTTATCCCTAAAATATACTTAAAATGCTAAAAATATGCATATAAATTACAGACAAGGTGTTCTAAACAGGATTTTGTTATCGTCATATTACTATTCCAGGCAGAAAGCCAGAAAATGACCACTTGTGTGACAGACACATGAATAAAAGTCTTTAAAAACCGGTCATGTCAACACAGCACTCGGTCCTTCCTGCACCCTTCTCCCTTCCTCACAAACCATCAGCAGACCACTTTGCAGAAGATTGGCTGTCGTTCAGGCTCCACTGGGCAGAAGGAGGAAAGAGGAATCCTGATGTTGTTCCATCTCCAGGCCTGGCTGCCAGATGTTGCTTCCCGCTCTCCTCGGCGGCGGCCAGGCGCCGGTCGAGACACGGGATGATTCGACGAACACGCGGGCCCGGCCGCCTCTCCTCCTCGCCGCCACACGGCGAGGCTGATTTAGCGTTCGTACCGCGGCTCGCGCTGAGCTGCTAACGGGGGCCGCGGCGCTAATGAAAAGGCTGGAGACGCGCAGCGCTGCTGTCGCGACGCGGGCTGCCTGCAGAGCCAGCTCTCTGGTTTGCTTGATTTACTCTGAAATACACCAGAAGAAAATGTTAGGTACTCCGCCAGATTGATTTCTGCGTCCATGAAGGCCTTTTCACTTTCATGTTCTGCTGAAAACACATCAACGGGCTGAAGCCACATTCCTTCCTAATCCAAAGTGTATATTTTACACATTGAACTTTCGCACAGCGCTCCAGAACGGCTTGCCTATTCTCACACAGGATTTATATTCCATCCTGCTCTGACAAATGGAGGCACACAGGATGACCTCAGGGCTGGATATAATCAGGCTCGCCTCACACAATGCCCTCCGTCTCCGCTGCTTCAACCCATCCTTTGTCTACCAGCGTGTGTGTGTGTGTGTGTGTGTGCGTGCGTGTACATGTGTGCACGTGTGTGTGTGTGTGTGTGTGCGTGTGTGTGTGTGTATGCATGTGTGTGTGTGCGTGTGCGTGTGTGCAGCTACCCCATACACATGTAGGCCTGTGTGTGGTCACTGTGTTGAGACATTATGTGGTGGTCTGTCAACATAAGGATCATATATCATGTAAATAATAATAATGTACTAAATGACCACGGTCACAACGGCCTCACCAATTACCTTATTTGGCATTCTAATGGCAAGGTGTCACATGACTTTCACATTGTGACATTATGAAATGCACATTATTCACCACATTATTCAGGAGTAGCTTTGACATTTTGCACGAGTGAAGGCCATTGTCAGCTGAAAGGAAGCTATTGTTTCCCACTTTGACATTCATAAATACATAAAAAACTCTTTATTCTGATCAAATAAAGGGATATATTTCCAAGAAGTCTGTTTCTGACAGGACATGAGGTTGGAGTTCTCCTGAAGCCCACTCTGTCTTCAGAGCTGATCCACGGAGCGGTCAGTCTGAAAAATATGTCACAAACATTATATTATGTGATAGATAGACACTTTATTGATCCCTGTGGGGAAATTCAAGATGTGCAAGTCAAGTTAAGTGCAAAAGTCTAAGTTATGAGAAATGATGAGGTATTTAGGTTAATAAAGTGACATGTGAATGTGGTGAAGGAAATGAGCGTTGAGAAGATCAGATAAGATGTGATGTATCCTCACTTCAGAAACATACAGGATCTTCCAGGTAAGGACTACAGAAGAGTACAGGTGGGCCTTATCCACTTAGAGGCCATCTTGGTTCTTAAAGCTAGCGTTCGGAACCAAGATGCAACCAAGATGGCCGCTAGTTGAAGAATGCCCATCAAAGCTGGGCTGTTGAGACGGGTCTGTCCGCCGTCTTTGTTTAGCAGCAGTGATGTTCGCCTCACTGTGACTGGGGAGGGAACGGCCATGTGGCTGCTCCACGTGTCCCTCAAGTTCATCTCATCAGGATATGTGCACAGACATACACACTTTGATGGGCCAACCACAGTGTACTGTTTCATCACTGTCGCCATCCTAACATTGTGTTTCCCTTTTCCAGATGCTGCTCAATAAATCTGCCACCTGTTCCAAGTGATCATTATTTATAGTCTGGCTGATGAGTCACACACACACAGACAGTTGTGATGTGTGTCGTTGTGACATTTACAGCGGCTGTGATAAATCACCATCACTGAAACCAACTGAATCCAGCAGGACCACCGCCCACCACTCTGCAGCCCTGCTGGTGCACATGGAGCCTGCGCTCCCACCCACGCTGAGCGCGGACCCTCGAGGTCTCTGGACTGCAGGTACATCAGCGCTGTGTGTGGTACCAGCCGTGGGTGGGCTCAGCCTGGGAGCCCCTCACCACAGTGTGTGTGTGACTTTACAGAACATTTACTTAAGAGACATCACGGGGAATGTTTGACGCCCACATATCCTGCACCCAGTCCTGCACCCAGTGGGTGGCCCTGCAGAGCGCGCGTGTAGCTGTGATTGTTATGAAGAAGTCTCAGGTACTCAGGGTCAACAATAAGGTGTGGAGCCCCTCGGGGGGCCGGGGGGGGGGGGGCGGTACAGCTGCTCCCAGGTTGAACTCTGACCTGGTGATGCTGACATTATACCCAGGAGAGTGAGGAACAATTCTGTGGAAAGTAGGACTGTTACATTGAATGTGTAGGAATGGATTAACTTTATTTTTCTCAGGACTTGAATGAATGTCTTGCACTAGGGCTGTGAAGCGCCATACACTGCCTCCCTTAAGACTGTTACAACAGCGCCCTCAAGTGATGCAACTGGAGCAAACCAACCTGCACAGCGTTCCACTTTGCTCCACGTAGTCATGGTAACGACGTTGGGTAATGGGTTAGTTTTTGTTATACGGTTGATAGACAATTCGTTTTTGTCAGCTCTTTTCCCCCGGACGCTGATTATAGCAGCCCACTGCTCCTATGGACCATAGGATGGGTCAAATGCAGAGAACAAATATCGTTGCCATATCAAAGAGATACTGAGAATGACCAATAAAGACCGAAAGGTCCTCTCTTCTCCTTGGGCACTGGCACACTAGACTCGTAGTGATCGTTTTTAAAAGAGCCCCTACTTTACCCCCAGGTGTGAGTGTGTCTGCCCTGTGACTTGGTGACATCACAAGCCGGAGTGTCCACCCAGATGCATGCTGGGTAGAGCAGTCCACCGGCCTACCCAGGTGACTGAAGCAACCAGTGACCCATCCATCACACATCTAAAAAGGACACCAGCTGTGAATTCACCACCATTTTAACATTCTCGTACGCCATGTGCCTTTGCATTATTAGGCCTAGTCACCTTTTTACATTGATCATTTTGTATCATGTAAGCCTTTACGAGTTTCCACAGCCTAACAACAAAATGGTACAAATTTTGTATAAAAACATTACCAAGATATAAAATATGGACAAGACTACATATTAAAATATTACCACCGTAGCCTATAGTGCAGAGTATGGTACAATTGTTTAATGCAAAGCGTTTACTGCTGTTCAGGCCTACAAAGCCAATTAACGGTAGTTGTTTTTTTGCATGAAAAGTGTAACCAGCCTGTGGAACAGGAGCAGAGACGTGTTCATCAGTCACGTGGGAGCACCCATCACACTCATGTGATGAACAGGTGAACTTCATCAGTGAAACCAAACGAGGTGATATTCTATATATATATTATAGGTGATATATACGTGATATTCCAACGAAATCCGGGTGGGTTCGCTGGTTGCTTCGAGTGAACGAAACACACCGGTTTATTTTCCGAGACGTCCGCCTTATAAAGTGTTTCGGTGCGTTTCTTCACTCTGGCTCTGGGCTCCCCAAAGAGTTTGGGGACAGCGGTATGATCCTGCCTACCGTTGCTGTTTATTAGTAACGTGATTTCGGGCTCCACCTGTGTGGGTACAACACCTCCACTGGAATCACTCAGGTAATGATGGGGTGGCGCCCCCTAGAGGTACATGATGAGTCTCACAGACATATGAACCATGTATAAAATAAATATGGATGGATAGAGATGCAAATTCAAATGCTTTCCATTTTGATTCCCGTTTTAATACGACAACATTACTTAACATTTATTCAGTAGATGTTTTTGTGCATTCAATTTTTTTAGGGCATTTAGCAGACTCTTTTATCCAAAGCGACTTACGAAGAGTACATTTGTCATAAGAAGGTGACACATTTCATTGCTGCTAATACAGTAAGAAAGTCACCAGAACAAGTTTCAAGCATTTCAAGTGCTAGTATGTTACAAAGAGCGCTCAAAGTGCCAAATTACAAAGAGCAATTAAAGTGCCAAGATGGACAACAAATGAGAGCATGAGGATAGTTATGCAGGGTTCATCAAGGTGGGGGGTGACTCTGCAGTCCTGACATTGGCAGGGAGCTCGTTCCACCACTGCGGTGCCAAAACGGAGAAGAGTTGAGATTTCGCCATCCAACCTTTTCCTCCTTTTAGTGATGGTGGTACCAGTCGACCAGCTGAGGTAGTTGAGTGGAGTGCTCCAGCAGGGGCGTGGTGTTTCACTAATGTTTGGAGGTAGGTAGGGGCAGTTCCATTGACGGCTTCGTAGGCCAGTAGCATCATCTTGAATTTGATGCGAGCCACTACAGGGAGCCAGTGGAGGTCTTGGAAGAGGGGGGTCACGTGGGAGAATTTGGTTGTCGACTATTACGCCCAGGTTCCTTGCGGTCAGTGAGGCAGATACTGTGATGCCCTCGACCCAGACCAGCAGGTCCCTGTGAGGGCAGTCTTTCCGAGACTTTCAGTATGAAGAGAAGCTCAGTCTTTGCGAGATTGAGCTTGAGTTGATGCGCAGTTGTCCAAGAGCTGATGTCTGCCAAGCATTCTGGGATGCGTGTTGCAATCAGAGTGTCTGAGGGGGGGGAGGAGAGGAACAGTTGAGTGTCGACCGCATAACAGTGATAGGAGAAGCTGTGTGATGCAATTACAGAGCCTAGAGATTTGGTATATAGGGAGAACAGAAGCGGTCCTAGTACTGAGCCTTGAGGGACCCCAGTGTTTGGCGAGCGGGGTTTGGACAGGGAGCCATTCCAAGTGACCTGTGATCCATAAGGTAAGATGTGAACCAGGCTAGCGCAGTGTCAGTAATGCCGAGTTCAGTGAGGGTGGCGAGGAGGGTCTGGTGGTTCACGGTGTCAAACGCCGCAGACAGGTCGAGGAGAACAAGCACTGACGAGAGGGAAGAGGCTTTGGCGGCACGAAGGGATTCGGTCACCGTCAGGAGGGCTGTCTCTGTAGAGTGCGCAGTCTTGAAGCCAGACTGATGGGGATCAAGCAAGTCGTTTTCTGAGAGGTAGGACAGTTGGTTAGAGACTGCACGTTCCAGGGTTTTAGAAAGGAATGACAGCAGAGATACCGGTCTGTAGTTCAGGATGTCAGCAGTGTTGAGGGTAGGCTTCTTGAGGAGTGGTTTGACTGGCAGTTTTGAAGGGTGTTGGGATGAGACCTGAGGTGAAGGAAGAGTTCACGAGGGAGGTGAAGAACAGTATGATGTCAGTCAAGATGGCCTGGAGAAGGGAGGAGGGGAGGGGATGGGGTCAAGAGGACAGGTGGTCGCATGGTTGGATGTGACCAGTTTCAGGACCTCTTTATGGATGGAACATTGATGTACTTACTGGTTGGTTGTTGGTTCAGCAGTTAGTTTTTTTGTTGCAAACATTGCGTATTACAGATTGATTTGTTTGATTTTACAGTGTCTTCCTTTATACAGGAGGGTGCCTTAACTTTGGAACCAGGTCCAGTTCAAGCTTTGGATGGTGATACTGGAATAAAGGAAGTAATTACATACTCAATTTTAGATGGTAAGGCGCCTGGACAACAGGCTTCATGCTGTTAATTAGCATATCAATTACAGGCAAATCATGAAGAAACGATACTGTATAAGTGTTGCAGAAAGTAACGCCCAAACACCCTGTTAACCAAGATTCACACCCCGCTAAAGACTCTTAAACGGGGTGTGAAGACTCTTAAACTCTGAAAGAATGAGCTTGTTAAAAATTAGTTAACTCAGAATCAGAGGTTGGAAAACGTGGGTATCATTTCAGAGCTCTGACCTGACATCAGTAACAACGTCAAACATGGAGGCCTTCGTCATTAAGGGGAATTAAATTATAATTCAAGTGTTGTTGTCAACATTTGAATACATAATTTGACATGTACATTTTGCAATACGTGTTTGTTTCCTTCATATTTCACTCTGATGATAGCAATATGTGGAATGCAACATCTATTTTACCAATTCAATTGTGATCGGCAATGCACCACGATATGGTTCATTGCTGAACCATATCAGCGTCTATATGGTTGAAAATGGTGTCGGAAGTCAGACTCTCCAAGTTACTTTGAATATTAAACTCATCCGACTTTAGATCCAAAGATATTAAATGGCAAAGATCTCACTTTCACTCTTATTTATGCTGTTACGCTTTCTACTGTGGAGTTGCGTGTTGACAGATCCTTTCCTTTGCCTGTTTTCCAGGAAATCCAGATAACCTGTTTCAAATCAATCCAAACACAGGAAACATTACCATGACACGACCTGCAGATGTCCCCGGCCCAATCCTTCTCACCGTCATGGTAAACCAACATCGACTTAAAACCTGACCACGAACATTCTAACTTAACAAACCCCAGGGACAGCAAACACAGATTTTACTCCTTGCATCATTCCAATTAGGGGGCAAGTGAGTGACGGGTGATATAACTAGGCGCCAATTTAAGCCAATCACAAATGGTGATTCTAGAAATATGCGTGTGTGTTTCAACACAAATTAGACATTCATTTTTATTTTAGTAGTTTGAATAGATTCTTTAATTGAAGGTCTCTCCGTTTACAAAACCTACCAAGGGCTGTCTTTAATCGAACACTGCTGGATCCACACAAGCCGTGGGCGCAGCAGCTCTCGTGGCCAAACTGGCAGCGGTGAATGCCTGCACTGTTGAAATGCATTGACTCGGGGCTTGGGGTTGGTTAGATTACTGGGTTTAGGTTCATGGCTTTATACGGTTAGGTTTTGTCACCATGGTCCTTGATAAGCATCTGGACAGCACCACCATCACTGGAGCCTGTAGCGTGTCCATACATGGTTCAGACTACACGTGGGGCCAGAGAGCTTGGGTGAATTAGAGTAAACGAGCGAGACATTCATTCACCGTCAGCAACGTGAACAACCGGCCAACCGCGGTTCTGCTCTTCGTTTCCAGGCGGTGCAAGCCAACAATGGCTTCCAATTGGCCACAACCACTGTCAGTATCCAGGTTGTGAACAAGAGTTTGGCTGCTCCGGTGTTCGAGAGGAGCACATACAGTGGCGTGGTCACTGGCTTGGGCTCCATGGTGATGGACCCCACTGACGGCACGCCCCTGCTGATCCGGGCTGTGGACGCAGACTTCAGCGGGGTAAAAAACGCTCGCCTTTGTTCCGTTTCATGATTCTGAATCATCGCTGGGTGTTCTTCAGAACCCAGTGAGATGGTCTTCGTCTGCGAGACCCACAGCCCTGGTTCATGGTCCATTTCTTTGAATGCAGGGGGAGAATCCTGGCATCGTGTATGAACTCTTTGGAAGCAGAAATTTCTCCTTAATAGGGGGCAGAGTATTCATGACCAGTGACTCTCCGTTGGGTGCTGTTTCCCTACAGGTGAGCTATTCCAGACCACAAACTTATTCTATTCATGACTGAACTCAACTTGACTGTGATTCATGATCATCATTAGTAATGCACAGCTTGTACGTTACTAGGTGGAAGCAAGAGACCCTGCAGTGGGGGATGTAACCAGGGCAGAAGTGATGGTAGAGGTCACAACAGGTAGGACAGCAAAAGGCTCTACTTTAGATTCAGCCACCAGATTCCTAATGTGATGACAAATGCTTATCCTAATGCTGCTTGCTGAAAGGTGCCTTTTGAGCCTTAAGTGGGTGACATGTCTTAATTTGGGTGTGTTTGCTGTGATAGGCTCCTCTCAAGTTTCCTCAATTGCTCCGCTAGTAATGGCTTCTCAGTCAACCAACACAATGAATCTAATTGGATGTTGTTCCAAATAATCTCCAATAAGTCGCAGTGCTTACACCAAACATACAGAGGGACAGTTAGCTGGACGGGTTTCCGTTAAACTCAGAACGGAGCACGCGGGACCAGATCATACACCGAGTGGTTAGGTACCAATCAACAGGGGACATCTGGCCAACGGGCAGGTGCTCAGGCTCCCCTGAGGACAAATCGCCCGGCGTTAACCACAGACAAATCAATCTCGTCGCTGGGGACCCCCACCTCTGCAATGCTAAAATGCTTGTGTTGCCGTAGTGTTTCCTGGATGGGACGCACTTGAGCGGCGCTCAAAATAGCATTAGGGGTATTTAGTAGTGCGCTGTATAGGGCCTGGACATCAGAATGCATCAGTGGATTTTTGTTGTTGCCAATACTCCATTTTGTGATAAACGTACACAGAACGTAAACTAGGCTAACCAAAAGTTTGTTTTGCAAAGTCTCGCCTGAGAAACACCGTGGCAGTTTCAAAAACAACATGT
>OMKQ01069174.1:0-10273 GCA_900302335.1 Phycis phycis | reverse complement strand
CATAATGACAGTTATGTACAATGACCAAAACACAAACACTACCAATAACACTCCGGCGCTTCTATACTTTCAAAATGGAGGCGGTCATCACAATATGACGTCACAACGACATTAAACATTTAGACGGTGGAGATCCAAACACCTCTCTCCTGCCCTCCTGCAGGGCTTCCGACCACTACCTCTGCGCCTCAAACCAATGGGACCACGGTTCCCACCACTGATCCCAGTACGACAGCAGATCCTACCTCTAGTCCCAGTGGCTCTACCCTTGACACTAATGCTACTGAACCCAGCGTGACGACTCAAGGCAGTGTCGCCACTGACCCCACCACACGTCCTCACGCAGGTAGTAGTCCGTCGGACAGAGAGGGAAGTCGAACGCGCCGTTCGCATCATGCGCAAATTCAAATTCAAGAATGACCATGAGGAAAAGAGTGAAGCCATGCTTGCTGCTTTTTGCAATCAGCCGGCAAATTATGCTCGCTTGGTCCCACTCTCATTGTTCCAATTCCAATCAAGGTGGTTTCCTTACAAAACGTTGGCATCGCTTTACGGGCACAATAATTAACCATTAATAATTAACCATTAGTTAACTAACCTTTAATCAACAGTTAAGTAATGTGCCTAGTAATCAAATAATGGTGTTCATGTTAACTAAAGAATTCATCTATGTTATCGTATAGCCTGCTAACCCTAACCACTATGCTGATGCTATATAATAATGCTTAACTAATGCAAATTAATGGTATTATGGTAACATTTTTTCATTAGGAGCTACTTTTGTTGCTTTTCTAACATGCAGGTGGCACAGGCACATACAATGAATCAGACATGGCGATCCTCGGAGCCACCCTGGGAGTGATATTATTAATTTCTCTGGGAGTCATTGGATTCTTGGCCTACCGTGTCCACAAGGGAAAAGCAGCCTGGGAGAAACTCTCCGAGGCCAGCGTTTTCCGAAGCACAGTGAGTTCCGTCACGTGTGCAAACACTTCTTATGGACGCAACTCACACAACACTGTGCAGTGTTATACCAACACGTTATACCAACTCACTGACTGACCTCATACCAACTTATAACAACTCATACAAACACGTAGTAGAAGCTGCCATGTCATTTTGACATATCGCTGTTATTGTTGATCCCCCGGGGTTCTCAGAAGGTCTTTCATGTCGTCCCCCTTCCCCCCTCCAGCTCGGCCGAGGTCCGGGGGGGGTGAAGGACGGGGTCCAGTACACCAATGAGGCTTTCAAGAACGACGAAGACTCGGACAGCACCGGGTCGGCCGGTCCCATGGAGCTCAGCCGCAGGATGAGCGCGGAGCCCGCCGCCTCCGCCAGAAACACCGCGGCGGAGGCCGCCGCTTCGAAGTCCGCGGCCACCCTCCTGGCCATCCTGCCCGAGGAAGAGGCGAGCGAGGCGGACGCGGACAGTGAGAAGGAGGTGAAGCCCATCCTGACAAAGGAGAGGCGCACGGAAGAGGGCTACAAGTCCGTGTGGTTCAAGGAGGACATCGTGCCGGACGCCAAGGAGGACGTGCACATCATCCCAGACAACAGGGAGCGGGACGCAGAGGAGGAGGAGGACGACGACGACGACGACGACGAAGAGGAGGAAGAATTGTCCGGCAGAGACAACGAGAACGAGGAGGACGAGAACGAGGAGAACGAGAACGAGGGGGACGTCGCGCCGAGACGGAAGGTTCTGTTTGGCGACATGGATGAGGACAGCGGCTTGGGGGTCAAGGCTTTGGATTCGGCGTCCGATTCAGAAAATAACGAAATGGTGACGTCGGATCTGTAAGAACAGGTTTGGATTCGGAGAGGTTTCACTTACCGGTTCTGTGTGTAATTCCACTGTTTATTCAATTTAAGTTGAATCACATACAAAAAAAAATCATCCAGCAGTTGACAATCCGATGACTACGGCATGGAATTTGAACCAATCAGAAGCAGCCATTTTGTCTTTGTTGAGTGCCGTGATTTGATGGAAATGTTTGGCAACTCTTGGATCACCCAATGATATTGAACTGCCGGACATGAGAACATACCAACAAAAAAAGTTGAAGAAAATGGATCAGCACCCATAATATCTGGTAATAGTTGAACTGTGTGCAAAAGCTTCAAATTACTTTAAACATGGTAAGCCTTCTGCTTATACAGACCTTTGTGTCACATTCTACCTTTATTACTTCTGCATTCTACCTTTATGTCTACAAAATGGGTGTGCAAGAAATAATTGAAAATGTAAATCATGTTTATTTTCTGTAAATATTTAATGTGTGTTGAGAAACACTGCCATATGATCCAATTATATATTTTTTTAATTCTTTGTAAAGCGTTTGACAAAATCTGGTCTGCAACTTCGCAAAGGAATGGTCAACTAATTGTAAATCAAAACTAGTTTTCCATATAATGTAGGCCTGACTGCCACTTGTTTTTTTACAAATTAATGTAAAGAGAGACTAAATGTTCATAGTCTTTCTTTGGGATTAATTTTATTTTGCAATGAGAACAAATGCATGAGCAAGGATGACTGCTGGTGACCTTGTGCCAGCGTGTACAGGACCTCAGGGACCACTCAAGGCCAGGCTTGAGTGGCTTGAGGCTTGAGGCCAGGATGAGGCCTCTCATTGGACAGAGATGCAAAACGAATACATTGTTGTTGTAATAATTGTTATTTTTCCATTTTCATAATTTTAAATGTTTTGTCTCTTGCTCACTTATCAAACACTTGTCAGGGGAAGCATGAGGACAAGCAAGGCAGGAGGCTGCTGCTATTCACGAAGGAGAAATTCACCTCGACTTTGCTTGTTTGCTGGTTTCGTCCCACATAATGCAGTCCATAGATACAGCCGGTAATAAAGGATGTTTGTTTTCAAAATGGGAGGCATGATCATTGAGATAAGAGTTATAAAATATATGACTTGGAAATGGACTTTGTAATTGACATTGATCGAGCCATCTACCATGCCAAATACTAATCTTCTTCTATGGCGTCATTAAAAAGGAGTACAATGTGATGAGGCAATTAGTAACCCCCATAATGTCACTGTCCTTTAGACCAGAGATGCACAGTACTGTAAATAGATCTTTCAAAGACACAACACATTCTAGGGTCTAACTCTTAAGTTAGACCCTAGAATGTGTTGTGTCTTTGAAAGAGACAGTGTTGTGTCAGTGAAATTAAATGACATGTGGTTTGACAAGAGAAGCCTGCCATAAAGATTTTCCATACGGAGCAATACTGCACATTTCCATAGCAACAGTGGAATCATAACAGTTATGTTTCCAGGGCAACAGTGGACTCATGAGATGCTGTGGTCATGACATCGTGGCCAAAGACTAAAGACTTCTCAACATTCCAATTGTTATTGCTCTTTATATGACAAAACAAAACACACATTTATCTCCCCTGTGGATCAATGTTTTCTCGTGAACAACTCATAAAGGCGTATTATTTGTATGCGTCTTTGATTCATTCATGCAAATAAACATAAAAAAATTACACGCATGATTTTATGTAGCCAGAATGAGGGAAATCACTCTTCTGCCAATGATTTCCCTCAAGTCTTGTCCCAGTCGGACAGAGTTAGAATACAGTGTACCGCTATACAGCACCCTTATCCCCAGATGTTCTTCCAAGCACCATTTATATATGTAGTCCTCCTTGCTTTAAGGGACTTTATAAGGGAACAGAATGTCCCTATCTCCTTTCATAAGAAATAAAAAATCATCAGGTCACAGCACAGTAATGTCTCTTTTCAGGAAGTAGACCAGGCAGATGAATACACTTTGTATACACTTTTGTATAACAAATACGACGGGGTAATGGAACTAACCATCTCGCAAAAGTAGCATGAAGCAGTTCAAAACAGTAGCCCACGTACTGCAGTCAATCTATACGTTTACAACAAATAAACCTCACCTTCACATTTTTTACAACAAGAGTTCCCTGCTGTATGATGTAGCTTTATTAATTTCTCATCAACAACTAAAAAGTGCTCAAAAGACATACCCAGGTTGGTCTCCACCATTGATATTGGAATCGGCCTCACGCAGAACCCGCGAGACAGTCCAAAGCTGTGAGCGTGTGCGTCACTACATTTGTGTCCCTATAGTTTAACCTTGTGAGAATTTGTTGAAAACGGGAAATCGTGACAACACACATTTGAAGTGGATTGTATGGGAACTGCAGTTGAAGAAACCCAGCAGGTCACGTGACCTTAGGAACAGCCAAGGCAAAAGCAGGTCATTAGCTATTAAAATAAAGTAACTATGTGCATAAAAATAAAAAAACACTCAATATCAATTTTGGGCACCGGTCATGTAACAGAAAGAAAGCCCAGACGTGTCCACCATGTGGTCAGGGAGCATGGACAGGCTGTCCTCTGACCGTGACCAGGATGTGCGGTTTGACCAGGGAGAGGATCGGGTCCCGGGGAGCTCCTGCCAGGCAGTAGGCCTCATCCACAGCCAGGCCCCAGGACCGCAGCGTCTGCAGGGCCCGAAGACACGTGTCTCTGGTGCCCAGCCCGGTGATCAGGCTGGTCGTCAGAGGGCTGTCTTCCAACCCAAACCTTTGCCTCATCCTGCCCACCAGAGCACTGAACTCCCTGAGGGGCTCCTGGGAGAGAGAGAGAGAGAGAGAGGACAGGGGCAACATAATGGCTGTTGTCCAACCCCATGAAGAGGATCCCCTCAGCACCCAGTATGGGCCTGGTGCACCTTCCAACAGCTGCATTAATGTCATTACTCTCCCTCACAGTGAATTTGAGGGAGCATTTTCCGAAGAATATGCAGGGTTTCTATCTGGTCCCGGGTAGCATGCGAACATGCCAACAACAAACTGAAATTAGTGCGGTGTGCTTTGGGCTTTATATTACAAAATAAACTTTTTCAAGAATGCAACATGTCCACATTCACACAGAACAATATCAAGTCCTTCAATTTGTTCAAAACTTCTCGAGACCAGGCAATGTCCATTATCAAAAGGAGGGGAAACAGAGTGCAGGCATTTACATTTAGGGCATTTAGCAGCTGCTTTTATCCAAAGCGACTTACAAAGAGTGCATTTGTCATCAGAAGGTGAAACATTTCATGCCCTGCCCTTGTCGCCTAATAAAACCTAATAAAGACCATAAAAGCTATCTAAGCTCCGCCTCCATGAATGTGTCGTGACACGGGTATGCCAGCCGTCATACCTGAGTATCGGTGACGTCCTCTGGGTTCAGCCTGGCTGTGGAGCCGCCTGGAGAGCTGTCCTCGTTGCCATAGAAACCAACTCGGAGCTGCTCGGTGGAGTGCAGCGCCATCTGCTGGACGAGCTGAGCCCCTGCGATGCCTGCACAGCACAGCCAAGGTTTTCATGTATTCAGCCATCCAGGCAGCCATGGTTATTCCGAACACATTTTAGGAGACATCCATGCAATGTTTTATTTATCCAAATGATAAACAACGGTATTGTCTACATTATCTTAATGGTCTCCAGCAATGTAATGTAGGAATATGAAGGTGAACCAAACCTCCTTCTGAGGCCTTCCAAACGTCACCGGGGTCGGTTGAGAGGAAAAGCTTGACACTGTTGGACCGGAGAGCGTCTACAAAATCCTCTGCGGCGCAAAAACTTAGTCTGCTGATTTCCAGCGCTAATCAGAAGTAATGGAGACAGAAACTGTCAGACAAGGCAGTGTACAGTTCTTACAGTGCACAAAAACTGTACGTTGGACAGAACAGGCAATTGGGAGGGAGCCATTTCCACTGGGTGAGCTGACAAACTAATATAGTTGCATCTAAAGTCCCCTGCATTGCGACTCACTTTTTATATAACTACAGTACATAGGGGGCGGGATCTTGAAAGAAGCTTAACAACGTGGGTTTATATTTCAATGACATTCTAAAATGACACTCTCACAGACATGAATATATTCGGTGTTGCTGCTGGAAAGGTTTATTGCAGTGATTATTTCAGAATCAGTGTGATGGCTCACCATAATGCTTTAAGCTGAGCAAGCTGCGGGTTTGATGCTCCTCGCTTTCTTCTGTTGATATCAGAATGACGTCAAACAGCAGTGTCTCGGATGGATTTGTCTCCAGAAGTCTTTCATTTACTCGTTTAATAGCCTGAAAAAGTGGCAAAACAGACAATTAACTTTTTATTATTATTTTGTTTTACTTATGTTAGGTTTAGTTGGGTACAGCAGTAGTAAAAAAAATCCTCAAATCAATTAAACACGTTAAACTAATAATAAAAACATGCATTATTTTCCGATACAGTATAGTTATGAACATTCGTTATTGTACATTCATTAAATATCTAATGGTAAAGTTGCAGAGTTGAGTCCACAGGGCTCAGACTGGAGAGGCTCACCTGGATGAGAGGGAACGCTCCTCCTCTGCCGTAAGGCAGCGTGGTCGGAGCCGCCGTCTCGAACACACAGTCAAACGCAACGGCGACGACCACGGAGTGGACCGAGTCTTTCTGCAGAGGGAGAGATGTGTACTCATTACTTCCGCGACGGTGAGCCTGTAGTGTGAACTGTGCTGCTACCACTCTTACCTGCTCCACTTCGCTGTTAAGTACCGTCGAAACCATGTTGTTCCTTCATGTAATAATACGTACGAATCGGGTTAAAACATGGCTGTGCGGGTGTGCGGTGCCGTCCACGCCGGAGAATCCTAGAAACTTATTTTTGCGACCCAGAAACCTCAAACTTCAAACCGGATGTTCATTGTCGCCGTGGCTGCAGAAATACAACAACAACATCCGGTACAGCTCACGAAAACTACAACGCTAAATTTCAGTCATGTTGAATAAAATGTAGATCACGACAAATAATACCAGATACGATGATAAATATTGGGGTTAGTTGATAATATAATATATAATTCATAATGTAGAATTTATTTATTTAGTTCAAACTATGGTGCTGACATCTAGTGGTCATCTCGAGCCAATACGTGTCACTTTCATCCAAAGTGACTGACAGTACAGATTCAGACATTAATGAGCAGGTGGGTTGAGTGGGATAGGACATTTTGCTCAAGGATGTCTACAGCCCAGCAGGCTACTGCCCTTATTTTCAGTCTTGGATTTCCATGGAGAGGATCCCCCTCCACACTCCACAGTGTTTAAATGCATTATCTGGTCAAAATATCTTTGGCTGTGACATCATAACACATACAGAACAGAGTCAGGCTTTCAGTTGGGTTTTTTTTATTACAAAAATGATTGGGTGTGTGAAAATGTTGTCCCAGGTAACTTGGTCAGAAAGTATTGTAAAAAAAAAAATACAATAAAACAAGTTCAGGGGAATACTTTGCAGTCTCATGGTTAAACATTCATTTTCAACCTTTATGAAACTTTGGCTTTTTAAAACCAAGCTTCAACAAATTAAAGTCCAAATTACATTCTTAGGCGAGTGGAACATTCATCGTTCTTTTTTTCTTGCTTTACTTTTAACACATCTCATTTACTTTGTTTGGTGTTTCAGATCCATTTGAGTGAGTCTGTATTAAATCTCATCTCAATCAGCGCATGGAGCTAGTCGGCCCAATATCTTTCTATAAATTCCCAAACTATGCAAGGATGCCCTTGGGCAAAATACCTTATTTGAATTTTGTGTTGTGTATTGTGCTGCACTGTAAATAGCACCATTGGGCTATTTACATGTCAAATACTTTGTTTTTGGTTTGAAATGAACATTTGGAACATTTAGAATATGCTCATATATGCATAGAACATTTAGAATATGCTCTGGAATTGGAATGGTGGTTGCTGGTTTCTCTGTGTTTTAAGAGAGCCTCTCACATTCTTTTGACTTAACCCAGGGCTAACGGCTCCACCTCACACACTGATCAACACTATTCTCACTTTGCTCACTCTCTTTTGTTTGTATTTCGCTTTTTCACAAGAAAGTCCCGTCAAACCGCATGGTAAAATCCATATTTTTAACGTAAACACGACCGTGTGTTCATACAAACGTACAGTTCTTTTGCAGCATACGTTTGGTCTATCTCATTTCATAACCTTATCTAAAATGTCAGCATTTAAAGCGTCTTCAGGTCATAGGTCACACATAGCTTCAAGGGGTCATAGGTTGTATCTATGAGGTATGTGTTGGGAGCAAACTGAGCAGCGGAGCGCCCGACGTGTGTTAAGCCTGGTTCCTGAACAGCTAAAACTGGGTACAGTTCACTCAGGGTTGAGGACATCCACGCTCTGAACCACTATCAGGATGTGGCTGCCATCTACAGGTTACAGTCAAGGACCAAAGTAACATGCATTGGTTCTATTGTGTGTTCTTGTGCCGATAAAAGAAAAGTGATTTGACGTGTGCTTCATGAACAAACACCCAAATGATACCAAATCAAAATTAGGTCATAATTATAGGTCCGTGGAAACAATGGTGGAACAAATTGTTCATCCATAGTGCGGCATATAATGACTCAGTATTCCTAAAGTAGTTCAGAAAGTGATATGTCCATGCTAATTGCAACACTGTGCACTAAAGCAATTGATCAAAAGATGGGCGGAGTTTAACATGCAGATGGCAGGTAACATGCAAATGTGGTCTAGACTGGAGAAGTGGCTGTCAGTGTGTCATGTGAGACGCTGTGTCGCTGTCCGAGGCTCCTAAAAGAGACAGGTGCTGTAAATGGTGACTTTGTGGCTGATGTCGTCCAGTAGCTCTTTGACGGCTTTCTCCAGTTCCACCATTTGGTTGGCCTTCTCCTCCAAAGTCCTCTGGTTGTCCTCATACGACTTCTCCAGGTCTGCATCCGCAAAGTGAACAGAGTTACATTATCAGCGTTACACATTCTTCGGACTACAGTGACATTTGGGAGAATGGCCTCCATGGACAGACAGATGTACATAGTTTGCACACAGCTATTTACAAATAGTCAATGCAATATAGCCTCATAATGCATATCAACAGACATGGCGTGCTGTCATACCTTTCAGGAGCTGTAACTTGTCGCTGGCCTGTAGTAGCAGCTCTTTGGCTTCCTGCTGCAGAAGCTCCGCCCTCTTCTTGGCCTCGGCCACGCCCTCTCCCTTCTCTGAGATCAGCCCCTCCACTGTGGAATATTTCTCCTTCACTTCCGTGTCCAGGTTCTGTATAGCAATGCACACAGAAACACACACAGATATAAAGTATTAGTTTAGTTAGTATTTAGTCATGTGGATTGTGCAAGTAAAGATCTTAAATGCACCGCATACATACATAGACCAACAACTTTGAGGTCAGGTGGTGGTGTGGATGAAACTCCACCCAATAAACATACATCACAAGATACATACATCCCAAATCCCTCATGAAACATTAAGGGCAAATCTTCATAGATAGACACACCTTCATGAGAAGGCCAGATGCCAATCATTTTTAGCGGGGAAATGGGGAAGCGTTAAAAATATACAAAACAATTAAGACCTCCGTGGATGAAGTTTGTATGGTCCTCATTCCTCAGTAAAATCAATGGAACATGAGGATGGGAATTAAACAAAACGCCATGGCAGGTAGTGACCTGTAGAGGGTGTGAGTTCCCCGTCTGTCGGTGAACACAGAATGTACACTCGGCTGACCTTTTTGACTTTCTCGGCAACCTGGTTGATGGTGTGGGCATCTTTCTGGGTCTGCTCCACACTAAGGCTGGTGTTCTGGACCTGGTCCCGCAGGAGTGTGACGTCGCGCTCTAACACCTGCAGCCTCTGGGTGGCGTTGTTGAGCCTGAACTCAGAATCAGTCGTCTCCGTCTGCACCTGCGGACAAACATCAAGAGAGTCACTCTGCTGT
This sequence comes from Phycis phycis, assembly GCA_900302335.1. Lineage (NCBI taxonomy): Eukaryota > Metazoa > Chordata > Actinopteri > Gadiformes > Phycidae > Phycis > Phycis phycis. The sequence goes on along the minus strand of OMKQ01069174.1, from coordinate 476 downwards.
CCAGCTCCGTTCACACACAGGATCACATTTTACTCACTTAGTGTGTAGACACAAATTTATAAATAAATGTAAAAAATATATACTGTATATGTTATTAATGTGCACATAGGGTGTAGGCATCTTACTCAAGAATGTAAGATAAAATATCTAATAATAATATCTAATATCTAATAATAATTATATATATATATATTTAGATATATAAAAACGATGCCTATGCCTATTGACTATTGAAGTTCAAAACCAGATGTTTTCACTCAGAAACAAAAGAGTGAAGTATGAATGTAATGTCAGTATGAATGAATGTATTGAGGGCGTGGTTCTCACAGAGGAGAGTAGCTTGTTGGTGTCCTTGATATCAGAGTTGGCCTGTCGGATGGCTTGGCTGGCCACGGCCTGCGCCCTCTCAGCCTCCGCCAGGGCCTGCTTCACCAGCATCGCCGAGTCCCGCACGCCAGACGCCTCTTTACTGCCAC
>OMKQ01069173.1:0-11288 GCA_900302335.1 Phycis phycis | reverse complement strand
CTTTTAGTTCTTTTAGGAAGTCAGCAATGTTGCTCCCCTGGTGATCTAGCAACAGGATGAGTGTAGCGCCGGGTGTGTGTTTGCGTGTAAGGGGCTCCGTTGGACAAATTGTTTGCAGCGAAGAGAAAGGGGAAACAGGCGGTTGGTCTTTTGTTTTTTCATGTTTGAGTGTTCACTCGGAGATGGAGAACCCGAATGGAACTGTGGCCGGTGATACTCGATGTGTGGAGCGAGCGTTTGCTTTTCTGGCCGATTTTGTTTTGTTTAGTTGTTTCAGTTTGTGGTGCCTAAAAAAAAAACTGCTAAAAAATTGACAGAGGCTGCTTTACTACTGGAGGTGGTGGTGGTGTTGGTGGTGGTGGTGGTTGGGGGATTTGCATGATGCTCTCTCTCTCTCTCTCTTCGAAGGAAAAGTGGAGTCTTGTTTATTTCAAAAAGCCGACCGAGAATTAGTCAATTACTGCTTCAGGTGTTTGGTGCGCAATTTTTATCGCTATAACCCCTTTCTTTTCATAGTCCGCTAATGCGGGTATTTTAATGAACTTGGCCTTCATTTTAAAAAACGCTTCTTATTATGGTGAATCGGGCAGCTTGCAAAGAAACATTACGCACACACCAAGGGAAAGTCTGCAATACGAGTGTGATTGTGTGTACAAGCGTGTGTTTGTGTGTGTGTGTGTGTGTGTGTGTGTGTGTGTGTATGCGTGTGTGTGTGTGTGTGTGTGTGTGTGGGTGTCTTAGAAAACAAGAAAAACTTTTATTTCACACAGCGTGGAGAAGAAAATGTAAAAAAAACAACATATCTTATTCCTTATGAGATCTACGCTGCGACTTCATGAATATTTTTGTTTTAACCCAGTTGAAAAAGAGCATAAATACGGTACTTATCTTTATTTATTTTTGCTTATTCAGAGTATGGCTGCTTGTTTAATCCATTTGTCGGCATCATTACAGAGAAGAGTTGAAGATCTCCAAGCTCTCTGTGAGCCTTCCCAAACAATGAGCCAAAGACGCTTCTTGTCTTTGGAAAATTTGGTACCAAAAGGAGAGTACTGTGCTGGGTGAGTGTTGCTGTTTGTCTTTGCTGAAAATCCCCCCAAAAATCACACAGAAAATAAACCCCTGAAACAAAACAAGAAATGTAATTATCAAAGACGAGAACGGCCTTGGAGTGAGTCAACATGGCCTCAAACGGAACTAAAAACATCTGTCCTACTTTATGTGGTGGCTAGACTCAATTCTCAGCAGTTTCTTTTAATTTTGCATAGAATAGAATATTTATCGAGCCGCTGTACTCAACCTTTTGCTACAAACTTCGGCAGATAAGTAACCAATTTATCTGTCAAAGTCAGCAAAACGTACCCATGTTATGACGCATGAATGCCGGACAAATTTTCCTTTGAAAAGATCTGAAGCTTGTTATGTTTTATTGTTTACTTAAAACTTTGCTGCAAAAAAATGTTCACACACATGAGGGAGCTTTGTACATAGAAAACATATTTTTTTTCATCGATTCCAAGTCCTTATTTGGGAGACATGGAGAAAAAAAAATATTTTTTGAAGTTCTTTGGAGGAATTTGTAATCTTAACCCCGTGGAGAAAAGAAAACACCGTAATCTACATGTGGACTTTTAGTATGTATACATTTCTGTCTTGAATACTTTACCTTTTTTGGCAATGTTTAATGTACACATGGCTGTCTGTTTTCTAACTCGCTGCTTTAAAAAAAAATGCACACTATGGATCAAACTTCAAAGGTTTTCAACTAAATTGTTGTAATGTGAGACTCCAATGGTCTTTAACCAGAAGGGTATGCAATGAGGAAATACCTGTGCAATGACTGTGGTCCCATAAAAGGGTACATTTACTCAAAATACAAAACATATCCCCACTGTCCCCTTTATGGGAGCCACAACGTTCAAATTGTTGTCTTGGGGAACTTGGGGAGTCATGTTAAGCAGCTGTGTTGTTCATGGAGGTAAAACGTTGAATTATGTATTTACTGCTTAGTAATTTTGCAGATGCTTTCACCAAAAGTGATTTACAGTGAATCAATAAAGGGTTAGTTCAGGATTTCAGATTTTTTGCCTTTTGTGAACTCTCCCAGGTTAGAGAAGAGCAGTGTGTATATGTGTGTATTTGTGTAATTAACTATATTAAAAAGGCAAATTCCAAAATCAAGAATTCAGCTGTTTACAAGCAGTTATTACTGCTCTACTTTGTTCTGAATAACCTTTTTTCTTTTTCTGCTGGGCTGTACGCAACTATACAGGTAGTCCTGACAATAACAACACAACTGATTTGAAGCAGCCATGTGGAGCTGGCAGGATAGCAAGAGTATTGTTCTCTACTTGGCTACTAACAAGCACTTTGAACAATGATTAGTCATTCTCAGACCCTGATCTAAAACCATATTTGTTCGAATTGACAGAGAAGGAATATATATGTATATATATATGTCTCATGTCTCATCTCATTGGTTGGGAGAGATGCAACATTGGTGAGAACCAACGGCAAATCAACGTAGTGTGTCTATGTTGCACATAGGATGGGATGCAGCAAAGACAATCTATATTGTTTGGAAGTGCAACACCAGAAGAAATGCTGGTGTTTCCCGCCAAAGCTGGCATCACTGAAAGAGTTGCCGTTGTGTTGACATTTTGGTCCCATTATGTCCCAAACATAATGTCAGGTGGTTTGTATAGGTTATGTTGTTATTGTCGGTGCTAGCTGTATCGCACAGCCCAGCAGCAGAAGAAACGGTTATTCGGAAGGAAATAGTGCTTTAATAACTGCTTGCAAAATCAACTGAATTCTCGCTTTTTTCAGCTCATTTTAGCATAGTTGATTGCACATAGACACACATAAATAGATTCATGTTTGCATTGTCTTGTAAATAAAGTTGAGTTGTGGCACTAATGCTATGGCACCTGGGAATTGATATCAGCGCACGATCATCACAAACGTGGTCTCACTGCTCTTGTCTAACCCTAGGAAGGATCTGCTTTAAGGAGCAGGGCGGGGTAAAGGGCATCTAGCTCTGGGATGAATATAAGTTAGGCTGTAAACATTGGAGATTGAACCCAGAACTTTTTGGCTTGCAGGCTTCCAGGCCACTTGACTGGGACCCTGGTAGAAAGCTGAGGAACATTTTTGAACATTTGTAAACCCCAGAGAAACCACTAGTTGTTTTTTCAGCACACAAGGACCTACATTCCCTGTTGGCTTTCTCCACTTATCTTCGTTTTGGCAACCTTTTTTAAGCCAATTTATATACAGGATGTCAACCCAACTATAGTTTACACATGAAGCTAACCTATATTCCTCCGTTAACTCAGATAAAAGACAACTTTGAACTGAAAGAAAAAAACTGACAAAGATGAATTGTAAATCAGCTTAGAGGATGGTGTGGCCAACAACCAATCCCAAAGTACGGATGTTGGGACTCGTTCCCTAAAGAGTTCATCACATTCCCCAGTTGTGCTAGATAGTCTCCATCTGTTCAACATTGAGCAAACAACATTGCTTGAAGCTGTTCAGCATTTCGGTCCCAAGTCCAACCAAACCACTCGCCTTTTAATTCCACACCAGAGTGACAGAGTCAACACTCTTCAGCAGAAGAGTGTTAAAAGAACATAAAAAAAGAACACTCTTTCTCAAAAAAACTACCTGAAACTTCAAGTGAAGGGGCTGGAGTGTTAGCACCTGAGCTAAATGCCGTAGCACTTCTGCTCTTGGGTCACCACCGCGCTACGTCCAGGATAATCTTCTGTCTGCATGGCCACTTATATCCAGCCGGCCCCGTCCACTCCTCTGCCTCGCTCTGTTCCCTTCCTCCGTCCGCTGCACATGAATAATAATCCGGTTCCTTTCAATCCATTCATCCACTCTACACAATCTCTCTCACTTGTCAATCCACTCTACACAATCCACTCTCTCTCTGTCTCTGTCTCTCCCCACCCTCTCCCTCTCTCTCCCCCTCTCTCTCTCACCAATGGTTTCGTTTGTTTCCATCAAGGGGAACGCGGTGTTGCAGGGGTCATTATTTGTCTCTCTACGGTGACATTCTTAATCTTATCCTAGACATTTCTGTTTGGCATTCTCCTGACTTTATGTGTTTTATTAAGTTGAATAAAGGCAAAAATGTGTTGAACAACAAGGAATGTTGAATATGTGTCCCGACGAATGTCCTCTTATATATTTTAATAAACATGATGGTTATAAAAGCGCTACCAGTGCTATAGTGACAGGACTGATGTGGTTTGACTCATATGAGGGTAGGTGGGGCTGTAAGAGAGGTAAGAGATAAGACACACTTGGCCGGCCTTCAGCTATGGGTCAGAGTACAGACGTCATAGGGATCTCCTCCTGGTTCAGCACAAGGCAGCTCTTTTACTCGTAAGGACCTTCTAAACTGATCAACTGTCTCTGATATGAGGGTATTGACCTGTACATCAGGTTTTGTGCAGAAATGTTTGTTGCAAAGAGGACATTTGTACTGGACTTGGTCATCCTGGAACGTGTTAATACAGGTTCTGCAGAAGTTGTGTCTGCAGGATGCGTTATCTGGGCCGTTGAATACACTTTTCATGTTCTGTCCAGACACTGTTATGTGTTGTGACATGTTGGAGGACATGTCTCCAGAGGACTTAGCTGGTCCCCCAAGCCACTAGACTGACCCAATGGCAAGGGGAAGGACACCATAGACACTTGCTGGGATCCAAGGAGCTGAGAGGACATTCCAGGTGAGCTGAGCTCTGGAGAAACATCTGCTCATCTTGGAGGAAGCTTGGAGGATTACAACTCAAGAAATGGGAAGAATCATTGGCTGAACACACCAGAATATTCAGTTGGATTGGCTGAGTTTGTTTATGACAATTATGGTTTCATAACAAATATAAAAAGTCACTTACAAGTACACAATAAATCAAACGAGTAAAAACATTGTAGTACCAAACATTACAGATCATAAACAGGTGAGCACATATCGTTAATAACGTTAATTATTACTATATTATTTAATCTGTTTAAATCTTAATTTAAATTAACAAAAATACAATGCATTTACACTCTCAAAGTAGACTCCTAAGAGCATAAACATCTGCTAACACATTTTGCAATACAATTACATCCATGGGTCTAGGTGCATGTATTTCAACTGTATATCCATAACAACTGGTCACATCAACAACAAACTTACATGCCATGCACTGCTTTATTTCATTTCAAATTTTTTTTTCTTAGATTTTCCTTCCATGTTGGAACGGGCCTTGTCCAATACATTTCATTGTACACTGTAAAAGAAACTGTTAGGATTTCCATGTTAATATATGTCCCTGTTTTATAGATATTTTCTGTATATTCAAAAAACAGAATCAAATTACAAAAATAGAATGTGAATTGACATGTCCATTGTAAAATAACATGAAAGCCATGCCTGTGAATTCATGTTTAAGCCTGTGATAATAAATAAATGTGTTTTTATCAGTGTATAATATATAAGCATCAGTAAACTAAACTATCAGTTAAAATATAGTTTTTATAATTGAAAGCAGCCACAATTTCAGTAATTTCACAGATGGTGATTTATTATACTTCTTTAACTTAAGATTTAACTTAAATCTAAGATTGTATACATGAAATACTATGTGTGAAGATCTAAATATGCAATTATCTGGGGCTCTGGAACAGAATAATCTATTTTATATTAAATTCTTATGGGAAAAAATGTTTCAGTTTTCAAACAATTCACAATTCGAACAGCCTTTTCGAACAAATGAAATCAGAGTACCGAGGTTTCACTGTACCTGCACATATAGACATGTTTATTTGAATTTTGGCTAATTCCTTAATTCAGATGTCCCATGCACTCACTTTTTTTCCTTACTCTCAGCAGATAAATTGTGTGAGTTGTCTGTCAAATGGTGAGGATGTTCAAAGTACCCTTGTCATAGTTGTGGTGTTTCTATGAAAACCCAAAAAGGTTATGTACATCATCAAGGGCTACACAAAAAAAGGCACATTACAAGTATGCAAGTTGTATGCTGCAAGTCTCACATCAGAAATTAAAATGCTTTCAAGTGTCATGTTTACTGTCATCATCGGCTGCCATCTTCTGTGTCACAGTGTGAGACTTTATCAATCTATTGATATTCAAACTATTCAATCAGTTTGTAAAGTAAAATTATTTTAAATAATTGCTGGACTTTATGGTCTTAGGCTCAGTCACTATTATTTGTATTATAGCAGTGTTCAACCATATTTATTGTTTTTAAAGGTGTAAATATCCGTCATTAAACAGTAAAAATCCCAAACAATACACAAAAACCCATATAAAATGAAACCTATAAACCGTATTTGAATTATGGTAAATTACCACTTTCTCACGGTACAGATATTTCCCGTTATTTTGCAGTATTTGCTTGGTACCCCAGCTGCCGGAATATTACCGTTTTTCTACAGGTTTTTTTTTTTTACAGTGTACAGTATGACTGTAAGTGATGCTGATCATTTGATAATAAATAACTTGAAACTGAATCAAACACGTCACCAGGAATGTCTGTGTGTGTCTGTGTGTGTGTGTGTGTGTGTGTGTGTGTGTGTGTGTGTGTGTGTGTGTGTGTGTGTGTGTGTGTTGCTACAACCAACACAGAGACACTGAGGAACCACACATCCACAACCCAATTCCAGGGTGGAGATCCTCCTGTGTGAATCCACATATAGTTCCACATATAGCGTCACACGTACCCTGATATCCATACTGTATTACACAGTAGCATTACACACAACACAGTAACCACAACACACATCAGTCAATTCAACTTAATTTACTTCACTCCGTTAAGAAATTTGCTACATTACCAACCACACCACCCACGAGTCAACTTGCGGCCTCCCTGTCCGTCAGCATACTGGTCCATGTGGAAACGTGTGCCACATGGGAGCCAGTTCCTTATTCTGTCAGGGTCCCACGTCAGTCCCCTGGTATGTTTTATGTTGTGTCTGTTTGTGACTGACTGACATTTCACTCTCTGGTTCCACACACCTGATTACCTGTTTATCAACATTGGTTTTCCACCCACTCATCGCCAGATCGTCAACTATGTTAACGCAGTTAGCAGTACTCTTGCCAACTCTGTATTCCGTTGGCTTACCTTGTCCGAGACCTTGTTCCTGTGTTATCCTCTTAACCCCTGTACTCTTGTGCTCCCGTCCTCCACCCCTTGTCCCAGCACTCTGCCGCCGCAGTTTGTTGGTTCGCCTATCAGACCGACTCTCCCACGGCGGCTCCGTGGGCGCGCCCCCACCTTCCCACGGCTCCGTGGCCCATGGCTACCCGCCGTCTACCTGGACTCACCACTACCCCTACCTTAAATAAACCTGTGTTACACCTTATTCTCTGTCTGGATATTTAGGTGCATTGGGGTGTGATGTTGTAATGTGGGACCCATGTCTGTCCCACATTACAAGGGCTATTGTGTTTTATTGTGTGCGGTGATTGTGTTTGTCATTGTGTTTACCTCTCCTAGTGGGCTCTTCCAATTAGTAGCGAGTTGGTGGGCCTACTTAAGGAGAGGATAGGTAGAGTTTTGGGGGAAGGGTTGTTTTTTTGTGTGTGCATTGTTACATGCGGCAACTTGATGAGAGGCTGTGTCCCCATTGCAGAAAAGGTGAACTTTCTTTTGCTTGCTTTGTGTAAATAAACCAACACCATTTTTGTCCACCTCAACTCCGTGAGCTGCCTCCTGCTTCCTGCCTTTTTCATCTTGGGTGTGGCCCGTCCCGTTTGAGAGTTAGGGGTGCAAAACCACCTTTCTCACATAATGTTTAACTTAGCTCTAGCATGTATAACAACATGAACACATATTTTTAGCACTTTTACATCCATATGAATTATGACTATGAATCTATGAACTATCTAACAGTAAGTATTTTATACAGAAACCATATGTCATTGTTATTCTCTTTTGCTGTGTAGGTAGTATTGACAACAAGAACATTAACAGTGACTCTTATTCTTCTGCCCTCAGCTATGTAGCTCTGCACAGCCTAGACAGCGAGCTAACCAAAGTGGCAACTTTTCAGGACACTGGAGACAGTTTCTATAGTGTTTACTTTCAACCACAATTTTGATAAATAAAAAAATACAAGATTTTAATACAAAAGATACAGATATGCTTCAATAAACAAAGTATCATGTTGTGCTTGAACATACATTACACATATTTCTCAAATCATCCACTCAAAGTTAACAAGTAATTCCAACACACATTAACGAACATGAATTACTTAGAATCTAAGTCTGTCTTTGTTTATCTAAGTCTTAGATAAACAAAGACATTCTAGTCAACTTTCTGCGCACCAACCGAAGCCAGTTATAGCCCCCTAGCATTGCTAAGTATATAACTGCAACCATACCAATACGTGACACCGCTAAAACATACAAGCTGTCACATAGGACCACAAACATGACACATGACTTATCTTTAATGTTAGATGGATAAACACTTACAGTCTTGTGTAGCGCAACATGTATCAAACGATGGCAAAGAACGTCCTGCAGTGGCTTAATGCCATTGCATATTTGTGCCACTAGGCGGCAGTGTTCACCACAAACTACATAACAATGCAAGAGACGGAATACTTATTGCCACACATTAAGGGACCAGACAGTCTTTGAACTTTTAGCTTTGCTAGCGGTCTTGACCAGCGCCCGCCCGCCCGCCACAGCAATGAGGCGACACGCGCACACACACGTGAACACAGCTGCATGCGCACACACACGTCCGCACATTGCCCCGATCAAGTTCACTGTCTCTACCTGTTAGTTTACAATTAAGGCTTTACTCCAACGTATTACGATGGTCTATTACCCGATTTTATTGTATGTTTAATCGCAAATGTCTCACAAAGTATAAAGTTGACAAAAATGATAAGTACATAGCACAGGTATAGGGAAGTAGACCTTTGTAATACAGTTTGAATGAAATCTCGAGGTTCAGTCATTTAGCCTCCATTAATTTCAGAAATTTGGTGTGAAGAAGAATAATATGACGAAAAGCGATATCTAGATTGTGCATAGTTCCTATGCACAATAATAAAATAATACATGACAAAATAATAACAAATTAATGAATAATGAAATGAATGAAAAATGAGGGGGGGAGGGGACTAATATTACTCTGTCTTTACAAACACTCAGTGCCACACTCCCCCCCACGTTAATCCCTCCTGACATTTCTATGGTCATTAGTCAGTGCCCAACAGTTTCAACAGACCTCTGCAAAAGGTCTTAGTCTCTGTAGTCTCTTAGTCTCTGTTACCTTAGAGTCTCTCTGTACCAAGTACGGCTGGCCAAACGTGTCGTAATCTAGTACCACAGGTCACTGTCTCAGTCTCTCAGGTCATTGTCTTACCTGTGGCAAGTCATTGTCTGAGTCTGGGGTGTCTCCCTCGTTACTGCTGTGACAGTCTAAGGTGAGTACAGGCCTTTGAAGCTGTAGTGGCAAATCCTATTCTGACTGATGTTGTAGTGGCACAGCCTGTTCTGACTGATGTAGTAGTGGAACATCCTGTTCTGACTGACCTTTCCAGCTCTGCCTAGACCAGAAGGGCTTAGCATGTGGGTTCAGCTGTGATTTCTTTTGTTGGTCTCCCCAGCTGGTGTCCTGATGCCACTGGTAGGTACCCTCGCAGTCCTCAATCAAGTTGCTGTCCGACTCCGGCTGCTGTAGTTGTTTGCGGTGTGGCCCCATCTTTTTCTTTGCAGGGCTCTCTCAGTCTCTCTGTGGCTGAGATGTCTTGACAGATGGCAGCTCAAGGGGTAAGTGGTCACACGACAGCAGAAGATTTCTGTGAACCACTCTGTCCCTCCCATTGCCATTTTCTGGACTGACCTGGTAGACTGGGCTGTTGTCACCTTTCCTCTCTTTCCCCTTGTAAACCTTCTGGCAGCAATCTGGTATGCCTCTTGCATTCTCTTTTTCCAATGGCTCACATAGTCCTTGTAGCTTCCATGGGCCTCATCTCTTTTGAGATTGAAGAGCAGATCGATTGGCAGGCGAAGAGAACGTCCAATGATTAGGTGATAAGGTGCATAACTTGTGTCTCATCCGTGCAGTTATCTGCGTGGACCACTTTTGCCAAGGACTCTTTCCAATCTTCCTTGTCTTTTTCCTCTAGGGTGTGCAAGATAGGCAGCAGAGTATGGTTCAATCTCTCTACCTGCCCGTTTCCCTGTGGGTGGTATGGTGTTGTGTGTGACCCCTGGATGCACGAGAGTTCCTTTTGCCTCTGTTCTCAAATTCTCCCCCCATATCATGATGCAACTTGCTTGGGAAGCGAAACTTGAGAGCAAAGTCATAAATGTTATCCATCCATCCATCCATCCATTTCCTCCGCTTATCCAGGGCCGGGTCGCGGTGGCAGCAGGCTGAGCAAGGAACTCCAGACTTCCCTCTCCCCAGCAACGCTTTCCAGCTCCTCCTGGGGGACCCCGAGGTGTTCCCAGGCCAGATGAGATATATAATCCCTCCAGCGATTTATGGGTCTCCCCCGGGGTCTCTTACCAGTCGGACGTGCCCGGAACACCTCTAACGGGAGGTGCCCAGAAGGCATCCTGATCAGATACCCGAACCACCTCAACTGGCTCCTTTTGACACGAAGGAGCAGCGGCTCTACTCCGAGCTCCCTCCGGATGTCCAAGCTCCTCACCCTATCTCTAAGGCTGAGCCCAGCCACCCTACGGAGGAAACTCATTTTGGCCGCTTGTATCTGCAATCTTGTTCTTTCGATCACTACCCAGAGCTCATGACCATAGGTGAGGGTTGGGACGTAGATTGACTGGTAAATTGAAAGCTTTGCCTTCCGGCTCAGCTCCCGCTTCACCACAACGGTCCGGTACAACGCCCGCATTACTGCTGATGCCGCACCAATCCGCCTGTCCATCTTGCGCTCCATTTTACCCTCATTCGTGAACAAGATCCCGAGATACTTGAACTCCTTCACTTGGGGCAACAACCCGCTCCCAACCCGAAGGGAGCAGTCCACCGTTTTCCAGCAGAGAACCATGGCCTCAGACTTGGAGGTGCTGACTCTCATCCCAACCGCTTCGCACTCGGCTGCAAACCGTCCCAGTGCCTGCTGGAGGTCACAGTCTGATGAAGCCAGCAGAACCACATCATCTGCGAAAAGCAGAGACGCAATTCTGAGGCTTCCAAAACTGACACTCTCCTCACCTTGGCTGCGCCTCGGGATCCTGTCCATGAATATCACAAACAGACTCGGAG
>OMKQ01069170.1:0-10334 GCA_900302335.1 Phycis phycis | reverse complement strand
TCTTCAGCTCGCCTGCGCGCGCCACCGGGGAGACAGGTGAGGAGATGGACCCAAAATGACGGCAATGGAGGCAACGGCGTCCACACACACATACACACACGCACGCACACACACACACACACACACACACACACACACACGCTTGTCTGTGTGCGCTTCACAAAGGTGGTCTGGGTTCCGGCTTTGCGAAAAATATAAAGAGTCAAAGGTCACGAGTAAAGTAGCTGAAAGTAGCTGTTCTAGTCCATCTAGTTCTGAAGGGCGAAATCTGTCAGACAAAGACCGTAGGAGTTTTTGCTTTAAAAAAACGCCTTGCGTGACTTTGAAGAAACTTCAAAGGTAATGAACACAAGGAACATTGGCATCATTGCACACTGTCCACCTTCAGCCGAGCAGGTACAGAGAGAGAGAAATTGTCTCATGAATATTGGGAAACAAGCAAGTAGACCGACCAAAAACAGATAATTGAAGCTCTAACAAACCATAACCTCCCTTCTCAAGCTCCTTTCCAAACAAAAAAAAAACCCTCACCAACATCCAAACAACCACCAGCCCCCAGAAGTGGGGAGGGGGGTACTGAATAAGTAATCGAAGGTGGTGGTGGGGAGTGTGGGAAACGATGTGGAAGAGGCTTGGCAGCTGAGGACAGATTGTGTGAGTCCTGGGATGCGTGGCTGCCAACGTAAATAACAACCAGCCTCGCGGCGGTCCTCACATGACACAATCCTACGTGTCGACACGGGGGGGGATGCACAAAAGCAGCAGAAGAAGGAGAAAATGTCCTCCTCTGCGTGTTTCACTCCCTAGCAGCTCTGGCAGAGGCTGGCCGGACCACAGATGGACGGCCACCTCAGCCTCTGCTGCCTGTGGGGCCCCAGCCTGTCAGGATCCTGGGGCCGTGCGGCTTCCTTCACGTTTTCCGAAGTGCCTTCGAATGGTTTGTACCCGGCGTCGGTTTTTGGGTTTTGTTCTCTCTCTGGCGACCGTGCCGACGGATTCGGGATTTTCTGGTATTTTATTTCCCTCCCTGTAATTGGGGGAGGCCTGGCGATGGAGCAATGCCCCAGAAGATGTAATGTTTGTGCGCGCAGCAAACTAACCTAATGAATGAATGATTTACTGTAAAGTTTCATCGATGTAGCCGAACCATCGGCTGCATCATCAGGAGTAAACGAGGGCAGCTTAGAAGAAAGATAATAATGCCGCGCTCAGGCGACAAATAACAATAAACATCTCAAATAATTATCCAATCATTCAAGTTTGCATTTACTTTGTAAATGCAAAGTGTGAATGATGTCGTCACTCCTCGCTAGGATTACTGCTATGTTTAGGGGTTTCAATTGAAAAGCTGGCAATTTTCTAATAATAAAGTTAACGGTAAATGAGTACAAAATATGCACACTTTACACATTAATATCCCTCGCCATGTCTGAACACTCTGCCAGGAAGACATTATTAATGGACAGAAAAAAAAAGGAAAACACCCTATAATTTGACTTGACAACTTTTTTTCCACTGACATTTCCAACTGACTAACCGTGATCCTAAACGGTTTAGTCTGTTATCGCGCACACACAGGCACACCGGCGCACACACACACACAAGTGTGCGCACACTCACTCACACACACACACACACACACACGCACACGCGCACACACACACACACACACACACACACACACATACACACCTGTAACAGCATCAATGGTGAACAACTCGGCATCAGCTCCCTGGAGCTCATATGAGATTTGAGCATTTGAGCGAATGTCAGCATCCGTTGCAGAGACCTGCAGGATGAGTCTCCCAGCCGGGGAGTCTTCTGGTACCCTCTCACTGTAAAGAGACTGTGGCCACAGACACAATACAGCCGAGGTTACACATCACCATACGGATATGCCGTCGAGATTAATTAACACATGAAAAGCTCGAACGTGTTTAAGTGAGTTCGGTTTTAATAGAAGTTAATGCCGCTTGACACTATCTGCGCGAAAAACACAACGAAAATAAAATGAAATGGATCGCCATTAAATGTACTTAAGCCATAATTCAGTCCGCGGCATCACAATGCATTAGCAGTTAAACGCCTTCTAAGTGTCTAACAGGTAGGGACGCGCTGGTTAATAGTCTGGGCTCACCTTCTCGCAGACGGGGCTGTTGTCGTTGGCGTCCAGGACCTTGACCTCTACGACTGCCTTGGCAGCGAAAATGCCATCAGTGGCGGTAATGTTTAGCAGGTAATTGTCCTTCTCCTCACGGTCCAAGGGCTTCCTGACGGAGACCTTCCACTCGTTCTGGATGTGCTCGATGGCAAATTGTCCGAGTGGGTCGCCTCCTGCCCGGGATTTAAGAATGGGAAAGAAAACCGAATTAGGAATTATAAGCCTTTAGTCTTAGCGAGTAATTGGGTTTACTCATCCAGCTCGACTGAGTGGGATGGAGTAAACAAGCAGGCCGCAACTCGAGTCTGACTCAACTCTGAGATCTACCGAGATGTTGTTGTCCCTGCTGGCTACTGTCTGCTATCAGTATGAAATAGGAGTACAAAGTATTTCTGAATCGCATGCCCTGCCTCAACCGGCGTAGTGATTTGCAACACGCGTTGGTGTTTTTAGCTCACGTGTGTAACTGTTACGGCTGCAATTAATTTGATGTTGACGTACAACACACTCCGTTGAGATGCACTTTCCCTACACCCCTGAGATGTAATTATTATACCTTGATATATAAAATGTTATTGCTACTCGGTGGTTGGTTGGTGTTGTTTTTTTGGGAGCAAAACTCTGCACACATTTGACAGCATGCTTCCATTGTTCTCAGCCTCGGGCCTTGTGACGTATTGCGTGTAAGCGTAATGTAATTCAGATATATCTTGATAAGGTATTGGAGGAGTGCAGATGCACTTTGAGCTACAATACGACTCCAGTGACCTCTTGTGATCAGATGTAAGCTTTTCCCGTTCGCCCAACATGCAAATCACCGAGCAGAACCCTTCCCCGGTTTTGCCAGAGTCCGTGTTTGGCTGCCGTCCATGTGTTGGCTGATACCGAGCGACAGGCTGGCAGCCGCCAGATGTTTTTGGATGGTTATTTAGTGTTACAGCTACATCGACTTTTCGCTCCCTTTTAGAAATCGAGGATTGCCGGCTCGCTGCGTTACGCAAACACATGCTGTAGCATTGATCGCTGAGTGAATGCAGCGGTGGGTCTCCATGACAATAGATAGTATACAGCCAATTGTGCTGAGGAATGCAGTCCGAAATAGATACACGTTCCCAGGGTCTTTAGGATCAGAGCTCGACGTGTCTCGAATGTGCCTAGGTAAGCGATCAGACCTTTATTTCTTATTTAGCTCGGTAATGCAGACCACACCAGTCAAGCTGGCGATTGCTTAATGCGGGTATCACCATGAAGTGTGTGCGTTTGATGGACAACTACTAATTAGCACCCGAGGAAATGCAACTCATTTGAAAGCATTATCAGGGACTGCATTTTCCGTGCACCTCTGCATATGAATAAACCGATAAAAGAATGTTTATTCCTGCCAGCGACGTTCCTTTAATGCTTAATTAATCGTCAATTTCCGTCACCGGTAGTGAGCGGGATCCTAATTATTTGAATCCCGTTTCAATTACGATACATTCACATCGACAAAAGAAAACACCCACCTGTGATGAAGTAATTGACCTGTCGGTTGATCTCCTCCGAATCAGCGTCCGTGGTGCTCAGGATGGCGATGACCCCGCTGGGGGGAGGGTCATCCTCGCTGACCGTCCCCTTGTAGACCTCCGCCGTGAAGCGGGGCGGGTTGTCGTTCACGTCGGCGACCGTCACCACCACCTTGGCTTCGGTGACGTGCTGGGCCTTGTCGCCTCTGTCCGTGGCCAGGACCCCGATGGTGTACTTGCTGACCTTCTCGCGGTCCAGTTCCTTCAACGTGGTCAACCAGCCCGTTTCGCTGGCGACGGCAAACAGCTCGGCGATGTCCTGGGAGCCCTGCTGGGGGTCCAGGCTGTAGACCACTTGGCCGTTGGTGCCGGAGTCGAGGTCCGTGGCTCTGACCTGGATCACGGAGGTGCCGGCGGGGAGGTTCTCCACGATGACGGCCTCGTAGGGGTCCGACTCGAACACGGGCTTGTTGTCGTTGAGGTCTTTGACCTGGATGTTAATGTGCACCGACGCCACGACTTCAAGGTTGTCGTGTTTGCTTTGGGCCAACAGGGTGAGCTGATACCATTTGGTTGTCTCGTGATCAAGGGCCTTCTCCAGCTTCAGGGCGCCACTGTCTCGATCGACGACAAACACCTCATCTCTATTGCTTTCTGGAGTGTTGCCTGTTACGAGGATGTAAGACACTGCTTGCTCACTCTCTGCTTGAATTACATCAATCTCCGTGCCAATTTGCAAATCTTCAGAGATTGTGAAACGGTAATGTGGTTCAACAAATTTGGGGACTGGCACTTCTGGGGAAACGATCCTAATGTATACTTGGATGACAGACTGTTTCGGTGTATTGCCTGCATCCTTAGCCCTGACAAAGAAAGCATACAATTCACCTTCAAGTCCGATTAAGCTCTCTTTAGTGACAATGACCCCTGTGGAAGGGTGGATTTCAAAGTTCTCTTCCACACTTTCAACATCTGCTTCAATTGCATAATAGATGTCAGCATTGCTTCCTTCATCCATGTCCGAAGCAGCAATTCTGGCCACTGACGTTCCCCTGGGGACGTCCGATGCAATTGTTGCTTTGTACTCAGCTGCTTTGAACTGTGGGGCGTTATCATTGACATCGGTGAGGATAACATTGATAACGCAAAATCCTACTTTTCCACCTCCATCTTGTGCTATTAGAGAAATGGGGATAACCTTTTCAATGGGATTCTCACGGTCAAGGCTCTCAAGTGTAAAGATCTCTCCATTTTCATTGACTGAGAACTTGTCCCTTGCTAATTCGTTCACAATGTGGTATGTAATCGCCCCATAGATGCCTTGGTCATCATCTGTTGCTTTTGCTTCCATTACTAAGGTTCCAACAGGTGAATTCTCCACAAGCTCAACCACATAGTCCACCTGGGGGAAGGTTGGATTATGAAAGTTTGCACCAATGACCGTCACTTCAACAAACGCTGTGCTTCTGAACACACCGTCGGACACAGACACTGTAAGATTGTACATAGGAAGCATATGTGGTCTTCGATGGTTTGATATAATGATGGCCCCTGTGTTTTTGTCCATGGCAAAGCTTTGGTCTTCGTTTCCAGAAACAATGGAGAATGACAGTTTCTCGCGGTCAGAGCTGTCGGCATCTGATGCCTGGACCTGGGTGATGAAATGACCCCGTGGTGCCAATTCATTGACCGTCACTTCGTAAAGTGTCTTGGTGAAAACTGGAGCATTGTCGTTCAGGTCAACAACATCTATGGCAACCATGACGTCACTGGAGAGGGCTGGAATTCCTCCGTCAATGGCGCGGACCGTTAATTTGAGGTTAGGGGTTTCCTCGTGATCGAGCATTTGGGCGGTCCTGATAATTCCGGTGGTCCGATCGATGGTGAAGTAATCTGAACTCCTTCCCTTTTCCTCAACAAGCTGATAAGTGATTTCTTGGTTGTTTCCTGTGTCTGAATCCTGAGCAGCCACTTGTAAAACTGATGAGCCAATGACAGAAGCCTCAGAGATGTTGGCATAGTAGGACTTTGATAAAAACTCTGGGGCATTGTCGTTTATGTCCTCCAGTATGATGTCAACAAACACTTCAGAATGTGCTCCAGTGAGAGAGTCCGTGGCCCTCACGCTCAACCTATAGGCTGGATGGGACTCAAAATCTAAAGGTTGAATCACATGCAAAACACCCGTGTTGAAATCAACTGAAAACTGTTTGAAGGGGTCCCCCTCGGATATAGTGTAGACTATGCGAGGGCCTTCAGAGTCACTGGCTTGAACGTGAACCACTGGTGTGTGTTCTGGGATGTTCTCAGGGATTTCAATACTATAGAAAGTCTTCTCAAACACAGGTGTTGCTTTGTCGACTACAGTTATGGGCACTTCTACCTCAGATGAAAGAGCTGGGTCACCACTGTCTCTGGCAACAACAACAACAGAATATGTTTTTAATGAGTCTGAGTCCAATTTCATCTTGAGAGAGATTTCTCCCGAGGGGCTGATTTGGAAGTGCTCCTGGTGTTCCTTGAGGTGATAGTACACGTCAGCGTTCTGACCCAAGTCCTTGTCCACTGCTGTGACCTGGCGGATGATGTGTCCTTCATCTGCGTCCATTTGGACCAGCGCATGATAGGGCAGGTTCACAAACATGGGTGTGTTGTCGTTCTTGTCCTCCACTGTGACAGCAACTAGAACGTGGGCCACATCTTCCGGCTGGTCCTGTCTGGTGACCTCGACTATGATGTCAAAACTGCTCTGTTCCTCGCGATCAAATGGAATTCCAGTGGTTGACAGAACCCCTGATGTGTGGCTGATTTGGAACCTCTTGTCTGGGTTTAGAATGGTGTAAAACAAGGGCTCGTTCACTTGGTTTCCCACTGAGGCGATGACAGTGAGAGTGTTCCTCTCAGAGGAGTTCTCTTGAACAACGGCCTTGTATGAATCCTTAGTGAATTTCAGTCTTGGCTCTTTGTTTTCCTTGACATTGATTTTCACTGTGGCGGTATTGGCAAACCTGCCATCTGAAACCCTAACTTTCAGCTCATACCTGCTTCTCAACTGTGTCACATTCTGAATGGAGATGACACCAGTGCTTGGATCCATCTTGAATTTATCGGCAATGTTACCCTCAGAAATCGAGAAGAGGAACTTTGCGTTTGAGTCAGAGTCGGTGGCGTTGACCTTGACGACCTCTACACCTTTGTATGTTGGCAGTAGGACACTTGCCTCGTACACTTCTTGGCTGAAGAGTGGTGGGCAGTCATTGACATTGATGACATTCACAGTCACGTTGGCTGCTGCCTCAGAAAACAGACGTGGCATTCCAAGGTCATGCACCTGGACTGTAAAACGGAAAACGTTCCTCTGCTCGTAATCCAAAGTCGTGATTGTTCGGATAGCACCGGTGCTGGAATCGATGGCAAAGTAATTGAGGGCAAACGGCTCCACGATCTGATAGACAAGCATAGCATTGTGTTCACCATCAGCATCGGAGGCACGGATTACCAACGGAGTGCTCTCGAGGGTCAGAACAACACTGTTGATGCTTGCTGACTCACTGATCATGCCTGTGAACTCCCTCTGGAGGAACAAAGGGGCATTGTCATTCTCATCCTTCAGATGAATTAGCATAGTTGTGTTGCTGGCGAGCCCAGCCATGTTGGTGGCTTGTATGATAAGCTTGTATTCAGGCGCGGTTTCATAGTCCAAACCTCTCTGGACCACAACCACTCCAGAGTTTGGGTTGATGTCAAATGCATTGTTGATGTTGCCAGCTTTGATTTGATAGAAAACTGATGATTGACTGGTGGCTGTAACCAAGGACACGAAGCTTCCGAGATGGGCCGATTCACTGACCTCTGCTGAAAACTCTTTTTCAGTGAATTTCGGAGCAGCGTTGTCAGATACTGTGACCAAAATCAGCACTGTGGCTGTAGTGGACAGTGGAGGCGTTCCTTTATCAGACGCCCTCACAGTTAGTTCAAACTGATTCTTCTGGCTGCGGTCAAGTTCCTTGGCAACTGTGATTGTCCCCAGGACTGGATCCACAGCGAATGTGTTTGCAACATTTCCTGTAAAAAAAGACAAAAAAAAAAAAGAATGAATTTGTGTGCACATTATCGAAGTTTTAGACTGACTTGTTTTGTTATTCATGTATTGAGGACGTCTAATTTAACTCCGACTTTTGTTCTCAAAGGGATTTGGAATAAAAATATGCTGAGATTTCGGTTTTATTTTACTAACTCAACAAATACTTAATCAGCTGTCAACTCAAAATTTAATTAGCTAGAATAATCTTAACAATATAAAAATGCATGTGTCAAACAAAGGGCTGGTACATCACTGAATCTCCCACCCTCGAGCCGAGTTTATTGGCAGAGGAAACAATGGTGGGAACTTCTGAAGAGTCTCTGTGGACACCCACATATTTAGATGTTTTCTGACACAGCTCTCAGCAACCTCCTCCTCGGCATTCATGATCCACGCTCAGCGGAAGACGGAATCCTCAACTTAAAATAACTCACATTTTGCCGAAACCTATTTTACAGCAAAGAAACCTGTTCTACCCCTGTATCACCAAATGATACCATCGCTGACATTTACCTGACTCAATGCTGTAGACGATCTCAGCGTTCCGGCCTTGGTCTTTGTCCAGAGCGGTGACCTGAAGCACGGCCGAGCCGATCGCAGCGGACTCAAACACGCGAGTGGAGTACGGCGAATCCACGAACCAGGGAGCGTTGTCATTGGTGTCCACCACGTTGATGATAACTCTCACCAGGTTCCTCTTGACTGGGATGTCCTGGTCACGCACCTGGTCATAAGAGTTGTGAATACACATTTAGCAGAAGAAGAGACGCAAAACAAATGGAGAGGCAGACTTGGACACGTGATACGTTGAAATGGAGAATATTAAACTGGGACATGGTTTAATTTTCCGATTGAACTGGAATGCAAATTTACACTTTCATCAATGTTCTGTATTCGGACTGGGTCAGCAAAGTCCTTTAATCCAAAAATCCAAATCCAAAGAAATAACTCCAGGAATTCGGGTTGCAAATCCTTCAAATTATTGCATTGGTTAGAACATACTTTTGTTATGCAGGCAGAAAATGTCCCACTCAACTCACCAACCGGTGGTTGGTGAGTTGTTCCAACCACCAACCACCAGTTGGTGAGTTGTCAGCAATTACATTTTGAGAACTAAAGAAAAAAAACAAATGATACTCTCTTTCTACATCTACTTTACAAAATGAAAAGGAGAATAATGTGGGTTTCATTCCAGTCAGGGGCATCCACATTTGCCACGGTAACATTAATCTTACGCAACACGGGCCCTACATGTAGAAAACAAACCGAAATAGATGAAAGATCATGTAAATCTGCCCGATAGAGCCGGTCTGGGAACATCGAGGCGTCGTCGCCACTAATCCCTACCATGACAGTGAGGGTGTGCTGGCGCATGGTCTCGTGGTCCAGCCCCTCGACCGTGTACAGGACGCCCGTCCCCGGGTCCAGGCGGAACTTCTTGAGGCTGAAGGGGTCGGTGCTGCTCAGCAGGGTGAAGGTCAGCTTGTTCTTCTCGTCTTCGTCCACAGCGCTGATCTGCAGGACCTCGGCGTCGGCCGGCGTGTCCTCCGGGACGCTGACGTTGTAGCGCTGCTCGGAGAACTGCGGCCGGTGGTTGTTGGTGTCGATCACGCGGATCAGCACCTGTTGGAACACCGCGACGGAGCACCTCATGAGAACCGCCGTCGTCCCGCCGTTTAGAAATGGCGGAATAAATGGATGAATGAACTTGGCAACATCAAATCTACGTAATTATAGACCCCAATGGAAGATTTTTTTTTTTATTATAAAATACAAGCTGAGCTAATTTGCTCGTTGGTTACGTCTAATAGATCTAAGAGAATATATATAAAATCAGAACTAAGAGATCATTCATTTCATCTAAATAAAAGAAAATATTTACATATAAAGTTGTTCAGAGGGGAATAGGATAAACCAGACATAACACCAACAAAAAGTTAGCGTGTATATTTTTGTAATATCTTATTTTGAATACTTTTGAAAACTCATTGCCATGCAATGGAAAGGAATCATGTAATGAACGTTATATCTTGCGCAAGGTTTACATGACTGGTTCACATCTCTCCAGCGCTCTCGCCAACCTTCAAATCTCCTCAGCATTCACTCCAATACATTCAGATGATCAGAACTCACAGAACACATCTAGACAAAGGCTTGTGATGCCAACACGTTTCTAGTATTGATTTTAAGTAGCACCATTAGGCATAAAGAGCTGATGCTACAATCACCAATTTTTTTCTTCAGAACGTGTGAATCAAACAACTACAGTCCATATTCCATCTCTGTTCCCCGGCAAAGCCTCAATAAGTGCAACAATGTGCCACCATAGGGCATTTTTTCCGCTTTTTCTCCTTTTGTCACAACAAAGACCATCACGTCCTTTGTTGTCCGAGGCCTGTCCCCAAGCGGTATTCCGACGGGGTCATGTTTTATCAACGCCCGCCATTCGTCTAGCATGCTTCCGACAGAGGATTATCAAGAGCCCCTGGAATGCCAGCTCTGGGTCCCAAAACTGGCGAGGGGCTCCTACCGTGGCCAAACAAGGGGAACAAAGGGATCAGCCCAGATTAGACACCTGCATACC
>OMKQ01069169.1:0-11176 GCA_900302335.1 Phycis phycis | reverse complement strand
AGGAGGACACACGCCGCTGTCTACAGACGTTCTCGGGGACCCCCCCACGCCGCCACTGTGAAATGAACTATTCGTCTTGGACTCAGAACAACTTTCTGTTGTACTCCCTTAGTTATGTTTGATCTATTTAAATAATTCTAATGTAAAGCTAGTGAATTGGAATATTTTGCACAGAATAAAAATGGTTGACGCTGGTGGAAAACACAGCTCTCGGCTAACCACGTGAACATGTAGAACAAACCATTAAATAGTACCATACCAAATAATAGAATACTTCTCCCACTACTGGGGAGGGGCGGCAGCAGCTCAGTGGGTAGAGTGGGTAGAGCGGGTGGACACAGCGGGTCGTCCATTAACCGTGCGGTCGGCGGTTCGATCCCCGTGATCCCTGCCCTCCTCCAACTGTCCACATGTCCAACCCCACAAATGTACTGATTGTAAGTCGCTTTGGAACAAAAGCGTCTGCTAAATGCCCCCTTTACCCTTTACTGGATGTGAGTGGTTATTGCGAGTTGGCCAGTAATGGAAAATAAGTACCGAAATGCATGTATAGTAAGACACCACGTAACCAAACTAGGGTTACTGGCACTACTTTGCAAACCTCCTCATAGGGATTTTGCATGTGATCGTTTGCATATCTTTTGCTTAATAAATAATAAAAAATTCCAGTATTTGACATACTTGAAGTGATATGTTAGTGCGCAGATCCTTGGGAAACAGCTTGGTCATGTTTGTTTTGAAACAAGCTGGTATGCAGCAAACAGGACCAAACTGTTTTTATTTCACAGAATAAGATTTTCCCTTTTCTCCCACAATGAGCAGATCGCCTCACACACACACACACACATATCAGTGTGTGTGTGTGTGTGTGTGTGTGTGTGTTGGCATCCAAATGTCAAGACATACTGTGACTCTGTGAAAAACTATTTTCTACTTTCAATTGGACAAACACACAAAAACTAAACACGACAATAGAAGACATTTAAAACAAAGCAAATATGAATAATTTATATTTTTCACACAGGGTAAGGCACAACAGATAAGCCAGTCCATTATTAGATGTGACATTTGGAATGAATGACTTCCGGATTTCATCCGATGGTGTTTTTTGAAAAGATGTTCTTTGAGGCAGTGGAAACCAAGAACATGTCTCACTAATTGGTGGAGGAAATACAGTTTTTAGTTTTTCAGTTCCTTCAATTGGAAAAAAAAACCGAGAATCAGGGCAGCGTCGCTTCAAACCATCCATGAACTGAATGTGCGCGTGTCTTTTTCAGTGCGGTTGGCAACGCCGGTGAGCACAGCCGCTGCACCACGTAACCATTTCTAAGAACAAAAGGCTTAATCACGCTCAAGTACTAATATTCAGGTCTTATCGCGGAGATTTTGATTTCCTTTGGTGAGGCTACGTTCCTTTAGCGAGGCTGTCGCTCTTATATAATTACAGAAGAATTGTGAGTAATTGGCCTGTGGATTCGTGGCCATTGTAGTTATTTTCAAACTGGATACTTTTAATTTGACCATGTTGACTATCACTAGCCGGTGTGTATTTACTTTGAAATTGCCAGAATTGGGGCGGCGGTAGCTCAGTGCGTAGAGCGGGTGGACCGAGCGGCTCGTCCACTGAGCAGATCGGAGGTTCGGTCCCCGTTGTTACGTTTTGAGTTTGCGTCTGTGTGGTGTCGCGTGTTTTTTTGGTCCCTTCTTGCTCTCCCTGGCGTGTAGGTGCAGGGCAGTGGGCGTGGCTGGGCTGTCGGCACGTTCTACGAGGCACACTAGTCAGTTGTTCTACTTGTGTCTCCTTGTGGCTTTTTTTGTATTCAGATCACCAGCGTGCCTCGCGGTTTTGTGCTGTTCCACCGAACGCCGTTTCCAGTCTCCTCGTGGTCGAGTTCCTGGTCTCCTGTGTCCACAGTCTGCCCGTCCGCTGTCCTCCCTGCATGCCAGCGCTTTTCGTTGTTTTTCCTGCATCGTCCCCCTCGTCAAATAAACCCCTTTAGTTACGTTTATCCTCGCTGTCTCCGTCTCTGCTCCGGGGTCCTATATCTAAACTAAAACCTAACACCCGTGATCCCCCTCCTCCAACTGTCCACATGCCAAACCCCACAAATGTGCTGATTGTAAGTCTGCAAAATGCCCCCTTTACCCTTTAATACGCTTCGGAAGGGCGACCCGACCGAAACATCCATGTGGCAGTATGTAAAACGTCAGGAGTGCTGTCCTGGGCTTTCTTTGTATCATGACTACATGAAGGACCCAGCAGCCAGCCAGTGAAGGTCTGATCGTAACTGGAGCACATTGTGTATTATTTTACACTCTGTAGCAGGCCATTGTACCAGCTACCCTGGGCAGGGAGGAATTGAAGGTTTCTGAAGCAGGATAACGTGGAGGCATGTTGAAAAAGCTCAGGTTAATTACAACTGCCACATTGTCAACACCACCTCCTCCACCACCACCACCAGCACCTGCATCCCGTGTAGTGTCACTATATTATCAGGTTATCTCGGATATCTTGCTTTCAACTTACTAAGGAAGCTAAAGGTTAATTCGGCCCCTGTATTTTAGTTGACATTTCTCACCATTTCTAGTGTTGTTGCAAGACACACACTCACACACATACACATACACACACACACACGCACAAACACACACACAGTCAGGGAGGTAATGGCATGACGAGTGAAGCCATGGTCTCCACTCGTGAAAGACCAAGCCAGGCCATTCACCAGATAATGTTAAATGCTCAAATAAAAGCAGAGATACAAGCATGGAAAGACTTTCTGTTTGTTCGTGAGATTAACTAACCGCAGGTGATACTACTGAGTAATGACACTTATGCTTAACAATAGTTAACACACTTTTAGTTTTAGTTTTATCAGAAACAACAGATTGCAATGGACCATGTTTCACCAGAGATGGCGCTGCTCCTCTGTGGTTGTTCTTCCCAGAGTCAATACTTGGGTGTGTTCTTGGGGCCAGAAGTGTGTGGCTGCTCTGAGGGAAACAAAGTGATGTCTTCCTCACTTTATTTTTTTCAAGAGGGTCAGGCGGGTGAGACATGAGGAAGATTTTTCTAGTTTCCTTTCACACTAGCCAAAGCACCTGGATGTACTTTTGAATAGACACCCTTAGTGCTCTGTCCAGCCTTCCTTCTCACAGGCTGGCGGAACGCTGTGAGAGGTTGCATAATGCTGCACTCTGAATGACGAGCTCAGACCATTCAACGGGCCGAGCCGCGACTGTGGCATTGTGTTGACCCGAGTCTAGCAGTCTGCTCACGGCGAAAAAAGGAAACAATTTACAACATTTCCTGCAAGACGCAGACGCAGCCCGGCCGCAATCACCTTGAGTTATGCGCGCACTGGTACCCCAAAAGTCCAGGGCTTGAGGGCCGAGCTGCAGACGTCGGCTGCCACACGGCGCCGTGTGCGTATGGGAAGCGAAAAACCACCGTCTAGCGATGCCGCCGAACAGCAGAGCTTATTTCACCCCCCCGCCGTCGGCCCTAATTGATGTCATTAACCGTCTAATGAGATGTGGATGCAGTGGTGCAGTGAATTGTAATTGTAATCAATTAGGCGTCGTTAAGCCACGGGGAGACGCGGAGAAGATGCTGCGCGGGCGGCCCGCCTGCGCTCCGGCTGCGGCGCCGGCCTCGTCAGAGGTGAAGCAGAGAGAGCGCCGGCTTCTGTAGCCACGCGCGGCGCCCGTGCGTGACCGGGACTTTCCGAGGCGATACGAAATGAATGGAAAAAATGTACACCGCACATGAGGCATGAGATGTTACAACACAAAGGGTCCAAAAAATGTGACCAATAAATGCACGCGCACATGTGCGCACACACACACACACACACACACACACACACACACACACACACACACACACACACACACACACACACACACACACACACACACACACACACACACACCAGAAAGGAACAAAAGAACAAAGACACAAACAAACTAACAGAAGAACAAACATAAGCATGAAAGAACAAAAAACAAACCAAAGCACGTAATCAAGAAAAAGGATACAGTACAATATTTGATTGTATTAAGCTTGGAGGTCCAGATAGAGCAAACTCTACCAGCCTGCTATAACCCTGAGAGCTAAGTTCTCTGGGGAGGTTGCCTTTAGCTAGCTCATAGCCTGCAGCCAGTAACCACTGTACAAGATAGTACATGGAAAGATATTAATGCACTGCTTCCATGCAGATTAAAATATTATGATCATATTGACATATTTTACCCATCTGGTGATTTACATGTTTTTTACTCTTGTTTTATTCATGATTCAGTTCTTGTAACCAAACTTTAAATGAATGGTCTTTAATGTTGCCCATGTTGTCTTTAGTTAGTCAGTCAGTCTTTCCCAAGGGGGTCTGCTGAGGTTTACCAATGTAACCATATTACACTATACCAAACCATACTATACCAATATATATTATACTATATTATATCATACCCTACCCTACCTTACTATGCTATATTCTGCATACCATACCATACTATACATATTATACAATACTATGGCATTTTATACAATACATGCCATAACATTACACTACATGTATATATACTCTATCTGGCTGGCTGTTTATTTGTATGTTTACCATTACACCAATACAAAACCTTTATAGTGAATGACCTATCACTTGAGTCCCTGTAGAGAAGATGTCCAGAGGTCGCTTCTGGTCTGGCGGCAGGGGAAGGGTTGCTATGGTAATGGATGGTTTTGTATGTGGTTTGCCCACACTGGTGCATTAGCAGAAAGGCTAATAGGGCCAAACCTGAGCACACAACACAACCTGCACCATTAGTTATCTATGCAAATATATAGTATAATACAATTACTGGCAGACTGATGGACCTATAGTGGCTTTTCACTACATGTTATAGCCCAGCAGGTGCACTTTGAAAAGGCTGGGTGAGACAGGATGGATAGATTGCGGGGGTTCAGAGAAAAAACTACATTCTGAACAGACACAGTATGGTAGTCATATAATATAGATACTGCAGGAAGCAACACACGCACGCACACGCACACGCACACACACACACACACACACACACACACACACACACACACACACACACACAAATTCCACAGGTACACACAAGTGCCTGCGCAAACACATACAGTAGAACAATAGTACACAAACATGAAATGTATCTTGTAGTAAGTACAGTAGTGCAGCATACAAATTATACAACACTACTGCATAGGGATGAATACTATAGTATTTGCTAATTGTTGCAATATTTATTGTATGTAGCAGCAGAATTTGATTTTCTGGTGTCGAAATATAACAGCCAATTAAGTTTTTACGCATGCTCAGACATCATCATTAGATCCCCTCCTCTCTCTCTTTCCGTCTCTCTATGACTGGTGGAGCCAGGAAGCACAATCTCTATCTGGTAAACGCGACTCTCGAGTCCGAGATCATAATAAAATGCGTTTCTCTCCTTGTCGTGGTTGATGCTCGCCTCCGTTCTGGGCGGATGTGCAGCGCGCATCCCTAAAGAGTCAGTGTCGCAGGGCGAAGCGGCGAGGTGTGGATTATACAGAAAAAAGTGGTCATGGAGCAACGAACCTCTCTCTCTCTCCACCATGACGGTAATGCAGGTGTCAGGCGGATGACTTGGGCTCGAGCTGTGTAAAGTATATTCGCCGGTGGTGGAATCGACTAGCAGCTAGAGAAGCAGGTGAGTGGAACTACGCCTCACTCCTGCCAGGTAAACGCGCCGACAGTAACGTCATGGTTGGCGAGCGAGCGAACTGAATGAAAGCCATATTGATAATATGATAGTTGATCATTTGATCATTTAATTGCCCATAACACCATACTGTCATTGTCAGGAGTTATCGAGACGCGCAGAGAAGTGTTACTGATTTGGTAAAGGATTTAGGCTCCTCCATGTGATCGAGTGCGCGCTTCGTTTCCATTCATGAATTCGTCGTTTCTGCCCTTCTACAAGATGGTTATGCGCGTGACGATAATAGCAATGTGGTTTTGTATCTGCAACATCACTTTGATCTTCACCGCGTGTCATTCCATTCATTGAAACCATTAAGCGCTGTGATGTGTAATTATGTTCGCGTGCGTGCGTCCGCATGTTCGTCTGTATGAGTGCTTGTGCCGATTTCCTCCTCTTTTCTTCCTCCCTTTCCTCCGAAATAACCTTGAGTTGACTCACATGCGCTCATACCAGGTTGACGCGAGTGATGTCTCCAATAGGCAGCATCTCATCACATCTCCGGGATTTACATAAAATGAATTATATGTATATATATAGGCTTGATATAATACAATGTCATGTAATATAATATGATATAATGTAATATATTGTCTCTTTTTTGTTGTATGCGTTGAAGATTAGCGCGCGAGTCTTGCGGACTCTCGACATTAATTATTATGTCAACGACATGCGGGCAATTCAAGTCGTATAACATGAGCTATCTCGGAATATACGCGTAGATAATAGGAGATAATAATAATAATAATAATAATAATAATAATAATAATAATAATAATAATAATAATAATAATAATAATAATAACAATAATGATAGTCCTTTGAAAATGAATAGTTAATACATTTGTAAAATGGACTGTGTGTTATATTAGAACGCAACGGGGTACTGCAGCAGTTATGCCCTGATAGTTCTGGATTCAAATATTTTCCAGTGTGATCACAGTCAAGATGCATGTGTCTCGGGAGGCGGTACAGCAGCAGCGGACCCGGTGTGTGGAATCTGGTGTTTTCCGCACTGCCAGCGGCAGCAGGAGCGCAGGGTGCGCGCGGGGCTGCGTCGGTGATAAATTACATCCACGGAGCGCATCGGTCACCCTGGTGGCATCGACATAAGGGCTGCATCCAAAACTTGAATTCATCATGTTCCTATAATGTTGGCCACATCGGCAAAGCAGAGCCAAAGTTTGTCATGGGTGAAGCGGGGAAAAGGTTCAGACATTTCATTCATTTTATTTGATGCTGCTCCATTGTTCATTCATTATTGGATTAATAAATACATAAATTAATAATAAATAGCATGTAGGCCTACTGGTAAATTGCTCACATAAATTCGAAGACATTCGCAATACATTGGTAAAGATGTCATTTACATCTATTTGGTGTGACCAGCTCAAATCACAGACTGGAAAATATGTTTTTCCTTAATGTGCTTAGGGTTTGAATAATTACATTTTGAAGAAGGAGCCATCTATCTGTCTTGAATAGATCTGGAGAGTATGGCTGCTTTGCCAGCTTAAATTACTTAAATAGAACTTTCTGTTACTGAAAACCACAAAATTATGAATTCTATGAATTTGAATTATGAAACATATTAATTCACATATCAGTATGATAATAAGATATATAAGCTATAGTTAGTTAATAATAAGCTAAGTTAATAATAAGTGTGATTTTTGGAATTGGGTTCTGTCGTAACCTAACAAACCAATATTACAGTGGATTTTATGATATGGCAGGATGTGTGTGTGTGTGTGTGTGTGTGTGTGCATGCGGTCATGCAATCGTTTATGATATATTATGGATCTGGTTTATGTAGAATCAGGATTGCAGGCATTGAGAATGAGTTTTCCACTGTTTAAAATTGTGTGCTATAAATAAAGCTAGTTATATTATTAATATTACACTTTAAGGACATACATAGCTTAAAGGTGAGGCTGAGAACAATTGATGTATGTTATCAATATTGGTGCAGCTACAAAACGTGCTGTATGGCCAAATAAAAAAGAAAAAAAAGAAACAAGACAGAGGGCAGAGGAGCTTTCCATCATAACTATAGTAGTGTAGTAGATTAGTATTTTGTATAATTCTTAGCAGTCACGTACATTGTAGGTAGTGTATTGATACAAGTAAAGGCATGAAATGGATACCGGAAGAACCTAGGACTGCAGATATATACAAGCATGAAACAAATCAGCGTCTGCCTGCTATTTCACACAATTTATTTGACGTCGCTCAGATGGTTTCATAAGATAGCCACTTCAAATTGAGAAAATGCAAAAAGGATGCATGATCAGATGAGATGAAGTGGAAAATAAGAAATTATTTTGTGCCTGCCCTCTTGACGAAGTCGTTTGCTGCTTTGCTCACTTCTCTTTTCATGCACTGATTCGCTGAAGCTGAACTGCCGAACTGTGTGATTTCTCTCATCTCTCCGTCCCCGATTCCCCGAACTATTGTTCGAAAAACCGCAGACAAGGGCCAACTAGTGCCAACACGGTGAAGGACACGGCAGAAACTAGGGCCACTCACTGAAGGCCTGACATTGTCCGATGACCAACCATCGGCCTGGTGTGTTCGGACATTAAGATTCATTGACTCCATTGACTATATATCACTCTCCTCTCCCCCAGGTGCCCGTCCTTGTCGAGGTGTTGCCATGGAGTCTGCTCACCTGCTGGGACCAAGCACAAAGAAGAGAGTGAAGATCCACCCCCACACGGTCACTGCCCAGTATGCCAACCATGCCCCATACTCTCCCCAGCCAGGTATCCACACACACTTCCCCCAGCCTGGAGACGAGGGCTACGACGATGCCCCTTCCTTTGAGGACTTCGGTTCCTTCCTGGAGGAGACCTCAGACAAGAAGAAGCTCATGGAGACCAGGAAGTGGCCACAGACTCTGTTCAGCTCCAGGGATAAGGAGAAGGACAAGGGCACACCACTGAGGCCCCTCCAGGGTGCAGGGGGAGGAGGAGGTGGGGTGGTTGGAGGAGGAGCCGGGGAGGGCCCCATTGGGGTCAAAGGGCCTGGGAAGGGTGTTGGGGAGCAGCTGGCGAGCTTTGGTGAGGCTTCTGTATCTGCGTCGCGGTGGACGTGGGCGGGGCTTCTCGGTGCTGGGCTAGCTCATGGCGGGCTAGTCTTCCTCACCCGCCTGGCCTTGGACCGCTTTGGCCTGGTGCCCCTCTTCCTGGTCTTAGTTCGCTCTGCAGTGCAGCTCCTCTCTGTGGCTGTACCACTGCAGCGGGGGGAGAACCCCTTCGGGCCGCCCGGCTACCGTCTGCGCCTCCTATGCTACGGCCTGACCTACTCCCTCTCGCTCTGCTGCGCCTCCGTCTCTCTGAGCTTTGCAGCCACGGAGTATCTTACTGCCACAGGCCGACTGGCCACCACAGCACTGTCGGCTGCACTCGCCTTCCTGCTCCTGGAGGAGAGGCTGGGATTGGCCGATGGGATTGCCGTGATGACAGGCATCTGTGGGCTGGGCCTGGCGCTGCTGCCAGCGGCCGACCAGCCAGGGGCCGCTGGCGCCTTGGCCAACACAGTGTCATTCTGGCGGTCTGCGTTCGGCTGGTCCCTGTCGGCTATGGCGGGGCTGTGGATGGCCCTGGCACTGGTCAGCTACCGCTCACTGAAGGAGCGCGTGGGCCTTGCCACTGCCCTCTTCACCGTCAGCTGGACTGGCTGCCTGCTTGCCTCGGCCTCCATGGCCCTGCTGCAGGGGGGCTGGTCCTGGCCCTCCTCCTCTGCCCCCGGCGGTGTCCCGGTCTGGGGTCTGATGGCTGGGCTGGTGGCCGGTTCTGTGCTGGCCTTCCTGGGCACCACCCACGCTCTCACTCGGCTGCACCCAGCGCTGGTGTCTGCCTCTCTGAGCCTGGAGGTGCCTGTGGCGGGGCTGCTGCAGCTGGCCGTGATGCCCGTCATCCCGTTCGCCCCCGAGGTGGTTGGTGATGTCATGGTGGTGCTGAGTGTGGGTTGGCTGGTGACGGTAAAGCTCCTTCCCTCGCACGGTGCTGGGGGGCGGAGACAGCGGGAGGAGTACGAGGAGATCCTGGACTCTCCTATCAAATAGACAACACAACAACCACATGCTGTTCAACTCATCTGCACAAAGCCTTCCTCCCCCCCCCACACTTCCTTGTTCTTTTGTTCCACTCACCTAGCAGCCCCTGGCCTGGGGGTCCTACCAGGAGGCAGCTGGGTGGGGAACGCTCGGTCTGGGATGATGAGGGTGTACATAACAGACTTTGGAATATCGATGTGAGAATTATCTATTTTGTATTGTACTTCTTTGCTGGGGGAAAGTGCCAATATTGTGCTGTGTCTGTTCTGGTGCCCTATGTGATGTAACATTAAATATCTCTATTGTGAATGGTAGGCTGACGTCTCTGTCCCTGTGTGTGTGTGTGTGTGTGTGTGTGTGTATGTGCATGATTATGTGTGTCTTTGTATGTGTGCGTATATTGACTGTACAGTTTACAGGACCATAATGTCATTGACTTTCACAGACCAGGTGAGATCCTGCCATGTACTGGTGAAATTCTTCACTGAGGTCTTTTGTTGTAAGAGAGCAATGGACCGTGTGCTTTGGATGGGGGGGTTAGGGGTGATCAGTCATTTATCTTTCATGTGGAGTGAATATTAGAGTGCTGTTAGGGATTAGGTATGTTGCTCATGGACGCCTACAACAGGTAGACTGTACACAGTGGGGTCTGAACCCAGAACCGTTTGGGGGTCATACACCCAACAGCTATCCTGCCCCAGTGGAATACACACAGAGAGATTTAGATACTACATGAAAAAGGAAAGAAAAATCAAGAGGAAAAAAAATAGCAAAGTAAAACTTTAAAAAAATTTGAGAGATTAAGTTTGAATGATTCGATGTATTTTACACCATTTTACTTACCGTAATTGCTTAACTTTGTGCTAATTCATTTTGTTTATTATTATGTTATCTTCTTTTACTTTAGTGCTTTGGCAATGTAAATGTACATTTCCATGCCAATAAATGCCCTTTGAATCTTGAATCTTGAGATGAAACACAAAATGGATGAGGAAATCTTTCAGGGATGAGGAGGGTGATGGAGAGTATGAAAAAGTGATTGAAGAGGAAGAGAAGACAAGATAAAGAGTGGTTTGGTGAATCCACTCATCAAGCGTTTGGTGAGTGGAGAGAGTTTGGTGAAGGACTTCTCCCTCTCTCTCCCTCTCTCTCTCTCTACCTCTCTCCCCCTCTCTCTCTGTAGTTACAGTCAGGCTTAATAACTGCCTGTCAAACCTACAACATTCTTGCACTTTCCTGTAAATCCCTAATTCCCCACCTCTACCTTTATGATATTTTCTCTTTCTTTTTTCTTTCCATTCATAGACACTTGTATCCAAAGTAAGCCCTTTCTTCTTTCTTTAGTATTATTCT
>OMKQ01069161.1:0-10124 GCA_900302335.1 Phycis phycis | reverse complement strand
GGTAAGAGAGTTGGTGGCCAGTACACACAATCACACACACACACACACACACACACACACACACACACACACACACACAGAGGTGAGGAATACACTGCAAATTGGTGATTTAATATAATTCATTTAATATAATTCTTGTGTCCCAAAATGAACAATGTATTAATTTTTACTTTACTGTATTTTAATTGTATGGTCACTTACTTTGTCAATATTATTGGGATTATGCTTTTTGTTTTATATGAGCAGTAGCATTCATTAATAAAGTACCTATCCATCAATCTGTCTCTGTACCAATCTAGATGGGTGGACCTTCACCACTTTCACCAGCACTATGCGTGTGTATACTGTAGGTTGGGAGCCTCCGGGAAGACAGCCGGCAGCACACAGAGAATCAAAACCACGCTAACGTCTTGGTGGCCCGTGGCTGGCCTGTGAGGGCACAGCAACAAGAACAGCAGCGCATTGTGTAGCCATTATGATGCAACTAATGGCAACGGTGAGCACAAGGTGAACCGGCACAAGACACATTGGGCGCTCGGCACCGAAAGAGAACAGACAGAACAGCATTCTCCACAGTCAGCCATGTATTAGCGCTGCTTTGATAATGCACTGGCAGGTAAGAACAGATTGCCATTGCATTTTAAATGCTGCAGTCTTATGGGGCTTGTACATTGTGACGTCACATCGCAATGTCCAGTCTGCCTCCATATTGGAAGCATAGGAGCATTGGAAAGGCACTCCCCATCTTCCGGAAGAGACTCAAAACCTACCCTCATGCTCTTATTTGTTGTACGTCTTGGCACTTTAATCGCTCTTTGTAACTTGGCACTTAGTCGGAGATGTTGTATACTAGCAATGGTTAACCTGGCAATTGAAATGCTTGAAACGCTTGTTCTGAGGACTTTCTTACTGTATTAGCAGCAATGAAATGTTTCACCTTCTTATGACAAATGTAGCATCTGCTAAATGCCCTAAATGTAAATGTAAATGTAAATGTAACGAATCGTGAAGTTTTGATTTGTCATTATGGGAAGACATTGTTGTGTTTGAAACTGTGTTTCTCATGCGAGGCGTTGTTTGCAGTGTATTTAGTCAATTTAGGATTTTACAGTGCACCACAACTCTCAAGTTCTCTCAATATTGCGGAGTATTGGCAACAAAAACTCCCATGATGCATTCTGATGTACAAGCCCTGTCGGGCTTCTTTAAGAGGTACCTTGAAGCTAGTTACACAGGACTAAAAAAGGATAGCAAAATATATGCTGATACAAAATAAATCAGCGTCAATGTAATGGAAACTATACATTGATAGATACAGTACTTATACTCCATTAGTTCATGGTTCATAAGGCCGAAACTTTAGATTTTCCCTGATGCAGAACATCTTATCTTCCCATGTTTGTCCTCTATACCTATTCTCTTCCATTCCCATTACATTCCATTCAATCAACAGGATCATCAACATGCTTGCTTTGAAGACTGCACACAATGCAAACATCTGTTTCAATGACTGAAGGTCATGTTCCAGTTTCATTTTACAACTTCAGATCTTTGTGTCCAGACAGATGTAGCCCTAATTGGATACATTCAATTTTTTTCCATGATAAAAAAAGACAAAAAAGACACATTATCACTAAATTTTATAATAATTATAGTACAATTTCATATATCACACATACACGTTCTAGATAATAACGTATAATCTAAATGTATTAATCTTATCATTCAATAATATATTATTATATTATTATTATTATTACTATTATTTATGATTTTGTAGCCGGGGTTGACTGCCTTTAATTCTGAAAAATACGTCCATTGACCATGTGAGTGGCTGTATACACTGTGCTGTGTATGTAGATAATGTTCTCTACTATAACTCCAATTTCCGCGCAGGGATGGAGATAACTAAATCAAATCTAGCATCACTATCTTCAATGCATAGTTTGGCCCTTTGTTACAAATAAGTTAATACCTCCAACTTCCCAACGCCAGATGGGCAAACACAAAGGGGGATTCTGAAGACAGCCTTCATAAATGGTGAGCTTTGTGTGTTGTTTTGTTCAGTTTTGATGAGCCTGAAAAGCTCTGGCATGTATTGTGGATTATCTTACAGCTAATAATTACATATTACACTCAAGTGTAAAGAAAACCCAGAACTTTAACCACTTTTGGTTTCTTGAAAAGTATTTCAACACGGCTGCTTGTTCAGCCAGCCGCTTGTTAAACCAGATCTAACCCAGAGTGCTCCCTGGGTTAAACCAGATCTAACCCAGAGTGCTCCCAGGGTTAGATCTGAAGTTGCCATTTAGTTAGAAAACCTGAATGCCCTTTGTTATTTTTTCCTCAATTTTCAATATTCACAAGTAGAACTTGAATGACACTGAAATTGTGTGTCAAAAAAGGTTAACAATTGCTTACAAAGAAGCAAATCTACAAACTAACAAATAACAGGCCAAACTAAATGTAGGCCGAATTGGCGGCCATTACTTTGCATGTTAATCTAAACCTAGAACCTACAGTAAGACATAAGATGAGTAGGAAGATCCTACTATTATCCTACAAGAGAGAAAATAAAAGCATACATTCTTGGGCTGAGCTCAGCAGTAGTTGTTTTTTGGGGAAATTAGGACAGAATTAAAATTGTTGTCGGTTAGCCAAATTAAATAAATCATTCATTGACTCTGGAAGATGAGAGCCATTCCACTCAACCGATGCCAATTCCATAAAAAAGAACCAATTCAACAACAACCCTGTAAGTAATACAAACTTTATCTACGGCTACGCGGACTCGGATTGGACTGACTATCAGGAAGACGGAGCGATGCTGCAGCAGGTCTGCTGTAAATACTGCGGCGCTGAGCAGCCTTCCTGTGTGCCTCTCTTCCAAGTGACACGCTGTGTTCTTCATCACAGGCCACTCTTGAAGCCGTCCACTCAGTGAACTTTCATTCTACGCCCGTTCAGTTGTACATTACGACTAAAACAACCATGAGTCATATGGAAATCTGTTTGTCTAAAAGTATTGATTCTTTAAGAAAAAAAACCTGCTATCAAACCATCGGGTTGATGAACAGTAAACGTGATTATTTTGATGAAAATACGTCTCCCTCGTCAGTGCTCTCAGAAACCAACAGGTGTGCATGTTAATGAAATGAATACAAAACCTAACAACTCAAACAGAGGTTGGCCTACAATATTCAAAAATGGTAAAGCGGCATTTAGCAGACGCTTTTGTCCAAAGCGAATTATAATCAGTTCATTTGTGGGGTTCGACATGTGGACAGTTGGAGGAGGGGGGGGATCAAGGGGATCGAGCCGCCGACCCTTCGGTTAGTGGACGACCCGCTCTGTCCACCCGCTCTACCCACTGAGCTACTGCAGCCCCATTCTAATACAAAACTGAAATAACTGAGATATCCTTATTGTGTATCACTGATTAATCTCTCCCAAATGTTGGCATTACAAGCCATCTGTATTCTGTTTGATGTGAGGTTCTTTCCTAGACAGAACCAATCATGTCCAAGATCCAATGCACATATTGCATTTGCGACCATACAATCTGTTTTCCCTATCTGGACAAACTTCTAAAGAGCCATTCATGTGCAGGGAATGAAGACTCATAACTCAATTTATGTTTTAATTGGTCACAGCTTGGGTCAAATTTGAAGGTTTACTATTAAGCATTCTCACAACCTTTCTTTCTTCGCAGAGAGGGTCTCCATGATGGCCTCCTTCTGACCCTCTCTCCTTAATAGTCAACAAAATACACAGAACGGCATCATAAAACACTACTTTAACACATAATGCTCTCTTAAGATGGGTTGCCATTACCAGAACTTCCCTCATTTATATTTGACCAATGACCTTTGCAGTGGCTCTCTGAATATTCAGTAAAAGTAACATTTCCTTATGCAAGTTCTGTGAAATAATGTTGGTGTTTGAAACCCTGTTTCCCAACCTTGACCTCTTTGCACTCTGACGCTCTGTATCTGTCGTCTGACCTCAAATTACTAGAAAGTTAATATAAATTATTAAATTATATTATTATATAATAATGTCATTCCAGCCTGCTCCCACAGCTCCCACTACGGTTTCAACAGCGTTGATGGCTCAAAATAAATTAAAAATTAAAAATACTGTCATTCCATGCAAGGAATTACTTGTGCATAGGAATGTCCGTAATCATTGAAATAAATTTAGTTGAGGCGGAGATCGAACCGCCAGCCATCCGGTTGTGGAACCCACACTCCACCCACTGAGCTATGCCGCCCAGTAAAGCTAGGCTCAATACAAAGCTAGGCTCAATGTTATCTCTATGGGAGTTGTTTGCAATATCTCAAAAAGTGTAAAGTTTACAAAAATGAAAAATACATAGCACAGCTCTACGGAGGTAGACCTTTGTAATACATTTTGAATGAAATCTCGAGGTTCAGTCGTTTAGCCTCCATTAATATATATACAGTATATATATTATATAATACAATATCATTGTACTATTATTATCTCGCCACATGCTCACATCTGTATCTGGACTTCAGTTCTTGTGGAACACAGATGCACAGCTGTTGGTGCAAAGTTGATCCAGAGTAGCTGCCAGGACATAGAAGTAATAACATAAAAGGACGCTCGACATTACTCAAGCAAAATGCATGGGATATCATATCCCAAACACAATTCTTCTCATTCATATGAACGGCACATGGTACATGGTACATGAATAACTTATCTTGTGGGCCTATATATTTTTTTTATAATTATAGTAATTAAAACTACAGTTAATTTGTGATTGTAATGTGAATAGAGCATGGTGTGTGTGTGTGTGTGTGTCATTTTTATTTGTTTTTTTTCATTAATCTTAGATTTTGCTATGCATGACAATGAGTTCTGGTTCACAACTAATGGTTAGGTCTTGTTCTTGGAGTTTTAATGAAGTTATAGTCATGATTAAGTCAAGTCAATGTAATAAATGCATTGTGTATAATGCCTTTCTGAGAATTAATAAAAGTCCACCAAATGCCAGGGATTACCTGGAAATATTAGTCAATTTATAAAACACAATTTATAAAAAAGTAAGCAACACTAGTCAGGCCATCCATGATCATCACTAAGAGTTAGAAGGTTGAAACTGAACTGGATGAGTAGCCGTGCTTACAGACCAAACAGCTCTAATTTCGGGTGTGTCTTTTTCTTGGGGCACGAAAGCCAGACAGAAAAAAAGGGCTTTGTTGTCCGTGTCCAGTGTTGGCCCACGAAACATTCTCCCGGAGAACCAAAGGGCTGGTGCTGGAGCCATGGAGACCGGACTGTAAGAATGTGGCCCAGTGATCCTCCTTCAAATCCAACCCAACGCGCCAAGACCCAACTTCTCTGCTTCCTGAACTACTACAAAAATGAACAGAAAAGGACTGTAATTAACGACGTCTTCCAGGTTGTTGAGGAAGATTAAGTGTTGATCTCCGAGCACATCCTTGACCAATGATCGCGAAGTGGTCAAAGCCATCTGCTCGCTACCTTTGATGAGTATCAGGTGGTAGCCTATTAGTCCGGTCAATCTGGGATGTAACCCCGGGAAACTGGCAAGTCATAGTCATTATCATTTTTCTATGTGTTAATCATGTTTTAAGTTTCATGTGATAACTAGGGACATCCAAATAGCATATTAAAAGAATACAATTATATACTTAGTGGATCAAGGTCAATTCAGAGGTGTGTATCACTGCTTCTGAACATGCTATTTTCATATAATTTATGTCAATATATTGAATTTCTAGGGTATGCTTTCACATATGACCAACGGCTATATCCTGTTCTGAATATCTATGTATGCACTTCCCCTCACTATCCTCAATCTTATTTATCTTTTATCCAAACAAAGTCAAAACGTTTAATTCTCTCTATATATAAATTTGGCAATGTTTTTGAAAACCATGATGCATATTAGCACACAGATTGAAACCTATCTAGTGTCTAGTGACTGACAAATGTACTTTTTGTAAGTCTCTTTGGATAAAAGTGTCTGCTATATGTAGTGGATGTAGTGGATAGGATTTGATAGCCATGGAATACAATTTACAAGTATGTTTTAATTTGTGTATAATAATAATAATTATTATATACTGTATATATAGTTAATTACTTCGCTATGATCGCTATTAGTTTTACAGACTAAATAACTAAAAACTATGTATATATATCTATCAAGGACCCTTATCACTCAACACTTTGCTACTCAATGCTGTCCTAGCAGATTGCATAATTTTGGAAGTACCTACTGGCAGGCCCCCATCACCACCCACCTCCCCCCAGGGGAGGGAGGGAGGCAGGGGAACCAGCCAGTGTGAGGACATGGCAGTGGGTGGCAATATTATGACACTTAAAAACACACTATTATGTGTCTATAATCAGTGCTTTCATTGAATATCATTAATATTATTGAAATTACATTGTCCTGGCAGACAAATCATATTGTCCCAGGATGGGGTTGTGTCCCCCAGGGATTTCTGACCATGCCCCCATAGTGTCAAACTTAGAATGAACAAAGACATCGTAGATAAATGCCCTAAATGTAAATGTAAATGTAGATACTACACAGATGTAAGGAACATTTTATACCCAGTTTAGATGCCCACACAGTTGTGGTAAGAGGAAATTCTACTTTTGGGATTTGGGGTAGTAACCCAAATACAGGTATATGGCACATTTGAATATCCTCTGAAAAAGTGTTTACAATGTGTGTCTTACATGTTTAGAAGACACAAAAATATGTTGGGTAGGTGTACATAAACCCTCCCATAACAACCCATATTAACACCATTATACCCAGAATGCATCACTTACACACTGAGACTGTTAATGTGTATACTTTTAATATATGATGCAGGGGGGTATTAGGACCAATACAAACTCTGGAATATCACTATGGCAGTTACTCCTGGGTGGTGCCCTTTTTTAAGTTTACTTATCTTGAGATTGACCGGACTATATACAGTATGTAGGCCAATCTTGGAGAATTGTTGGAGAATTGAGCCATGTCTGCATGGAGACATAGATGCTGATCAATAATCTGCTTGTCCATCAAAACCAACACCAGTCTCACTGGAAAGGCGGGTGGAATGATGGGCCTGGGTGTGTGGTCCTCCAGAGTTCACATCAAGAGAGATACAAGTAACCAAGGACTCTAGAGGACTCTAGAGTTCTAGCCCAATGACTAGTTACCAAGCTTTCCTATCTCTGACAAATGAACCCAAACAATACATGAAGGACCCTTCATGTAGGAGAGGTTATTATTGTCCCTGCAAGCACAAAGGAGGAAGGGCAGAAATGGAATGGAGGAGCTCCAAGACAGTGTAGCACCCGACCAACATACTGCCCTGAAATCAAGACAATCTGGGGAACCTTGAGGGAGACAAAGGCCTGTCAATCCTGACAGGCCAAGTCTGTCAAGAATATGACTTTGGACAGCCCTCACCGTGAGAGGCTTCTCCCAGATTTCTGAAGGTTATTCTGTATTGATGGTGTATACTAAAAACAAAGATATTGCACCAGAATGCAAAGATAACATGTAAATCTGCGTGTTTAAAAATGTGCATCTTAACAATCGCCCTCCTATATTTTTTTTTATATTTTACAATACTGCAATGTTTTGGGTTATTTCTGCCAATTTTTATCTGCCGATTATGAATGAATTACATTTTCTTTTATTATGAATAATTATTGTATTTTATTTATTGTACTTAAAAGTTGAAGGATGAAGTGAACTAAACACTTTAAATGAAATGTCGGGATAGCATCAAACACAATTTAAAGACTTAATAATAAATACTTTTTGAGCTTACATATCAATAATAAAAAAAAAGCCGGGGTACTCATTCATGTGCCTGCCAACCTGTAGAGCGACATTTCATCTCTCTCTCCCTCTCTCTCTCTCTCTCTCTCTCTCTCTCTCTGGTTCCAGGCTGTGGAGGTATGTGAGGTAAGGTAACTCCTACCAACATTGAATGAGGAAAACGATGTTACGTAGCAGAACTCCATTTAAAATAAAGTAAATGCTGTTTGTAACGGGTGCCGGCCTGGCCGACTCACTGCGTTGCCTTAATAACCAAGTGCACACGCGCTATCCTCTCGCTCTCTAAGTAAACAATAACAAGACACTGTGATTATACACTGTGATTATGCTCTGTGATTATGCACTGCTTTGTGTGCAGGGAGATGGCGGCGGCGCCGGGACGGAGTAGTTATGTGTAAATATGGCAACTCTTCCATTTCTCTGAGTCTCTTGTCACAGTAGGAGGCAGACGTCTATAGTGGCACACAACAGAATATAGTAGGACGTCTATAGTAGCACACAATAGAAACTCTATTTAAACTCTATATGTCTTCATTTTCCTGTTTTCAGGGTAGAGTAATATTGAAAATGTTGTAACAACGTACAAAATGTTGTAACGGCATTTAGATTATGATATCTCACTGTGAAAGCCAATGATGATTTAGTGTGGTGTTTCCCACCGCATCCCAGTGCAACAGGCACCTACCTAAACAGTGAAGTGGTGTATGCTGTTCGCAGAGAGTACGGCACAGACTCTGTTGGTGACTCAGAAGT
Source organism: Phycis phycis (assembly GCA_900302335.1). NCBI lineage: Eukaryota > Metazoa > Chordata > Actinopteri > Gadiformes > Phycidae > Phycis > Phycis phycis. The sequence continues at coordinate 1,522 of OMKQ01069161.1, read as the reverse complement.
CCCCCTGTACCTTACATGTCAACAGCATTTCAACTGGAGAAACAAAGGAGCCACTAGAGGGAGTTCCACAGAAAGACAGCAACGTGAGTGCTGCTGATTTCACCACATAAACTGCATATTGCAGTGACCTTAACTCCTCCACTTGTCCTTTTTCTATTTTATAAAAGGAAGACATGAAATGTACTTGTACTCCAACAATAGAGGATGCACTAGGGCCCAAAGCCCCACTCGGCCCAAGCAGAACCACCGAATCAGAACAATCCCTGCTGGTTCTTCTCTAGGTCTGCACAGGTACCATCACTACTCTGGTTAATATATTGTGTGCGATTCCATTAAAACACCCCCACTTAGGACTGGATCAACAAATCTCCTCACAAACACGTGAATCATATGGATATTCCATCATACGAGGAGAAGTGGATCAGCTGTTGATGTCTGATGTTGTTGAGATGTGCACTCAGGGTCATGCATTTGGCATATTGAATTTAGAGAACCGCATGAGTCTCATGGTAGGCTTGCTAAAAACTAACATGTGCACTAAACACTGTAAGCGAAGCCCGTTTCTGCTTTCACTTTTCAATGATATGCACCATTGAAAAGTGAAAACTGGAGGGATTTCCCCACTTTTATGAAAAATAAAGACATTAAGGAAGCACTTGAGGATATAAACAAACAGTAGTAAAGTACTCAGACTAAAAGATAGACCACATACCAAAAGTGAATCCTGGTATCAAAATCAGGCTTTAACAAGCTTATTATTCAAAGATGTGTTTGGCTTACATAACTGTAAGCAGAGTACATCTCTGACAAGATGTAATCAGGTCTGTTAAAGAGACTGAAGCTTTGTTTCCCCTGAGCACAAAATGTATTGACAATTTGAAATGGATTCATAACATTACTCTGGGGTTTGTCAAAGCACATAGTGGCATTTAGAGAGTTCAAACCAAAACGATGTTGTTCATTTTATGATTTTTGTATTACCCCATAGTGGAAGGCAACCTATGTGTAAATCACAGTTGGAAAACAGGGGAGCCGTCTGCAGCTTATCCTCCTCAGAGAATGAGATATTAAAATGATTTAAATGCCTTTACAGTAGCCGAACAGGTCGTGAAACGTCTAACAGTAATGCATCACATGTTGGCGAGCTTACAGTTTTGGGGCAATCACAATAATTGCTACTAATGACATCAATTCTATGAATTTAAAAGGCGTATCCGAACTTTTAACTTTTAAGTTAAGCATTTTAAGGGTGTCTAAATTGAACCGGTTTAATCTACTTACTCATCCAAATTACGATGGGGAAAAAAGTTGTGTGGCTTTTAACGTAATCCATGGTGCTGTTCTGTGGAGCGGCTCTGGGTGAAGAAGCTGTCCCCGCGTCCCACTGGTCACCAGGCGAGGCTAAGGAGTGGGTGAACTAAAGTGCATCAAACTAGTTGGTTCAGACAGCGACACGCAGCCCAGGGCTCCCGTGAACGGGAACACCTCGCGCCGCTGCGCACGTAAACGCACTGCTGCAAAG
>OMKQ01069158.1:0-10245 GCA_900302335.1 Phycis phycis | reverse complement strand
CACAAGTGCCTAAGGTATGGAAATAAGGTTGAGAACTTACCAAAATAACATTTTCTTGAAATCAGAAAATCTAAACAAAACAATACAATCTAGCCACAACCATGAAGAATGAATGCAAATGATTAAAAATGACAGATTCTGATTGTGTGTGTGCATGAAGTGGAGGAGCAGTAGTTCCATCGCAGTGTCTCCTCCTCCTCCTCCTCCTCCTCCTCCTCCTCTCCTGGGCCGTGCTAGGGACTCGCCTTCCGGGCATTGACCAGGTAGCCCTTAGCCTTGATGATGCCCCTGCTCTTCACGATGATGGAGTAACGCAGTACCCACTCCAGCCTCCAGTGGGCGACATCCAGCTCCTTGGTGCTCTCTTGCACCGCCTCCTGGAATGTGGACGCCGACATCAGCTCTGGAGATGCAAACAAGAAAGATAGACAAAGACACCGGCGTTCACGACAAATTCTTTGGGTAACTTTGCATCGGTACACACAGTGTCATATGTAATCAGTACACAACAGTATACACTGTTCCCAGAGTTGTCAGCACATACCTTGTCATTCATTGACACCAATAGAACTCGTTCTATTATGCGGTCAAAATAGTGTATGACGTGGCTTCTCGGGGGAAGTTCTCGCATTGTTTTGTTGGTTCCTCGTTCTTTTTTTTTATTTTTTATTGTTAATTTGAAAAGGCGAATCATGCCAGCTAGTACAACTAGAGTTTCACCTTTCGGGTCGCTGTGTGTGAGCAGCTGGATGTCAAAGTCCTTAGCGAACGCTGTGAGGTCGGGAGGCATCACACAGCAGGAGGCGAGGTTCACCTGGTTACTGCTGGGCTTCACCTGGGGGGGGGGGGGGGGGGGAAGAAAAGAAGCGAGAGAGAGAGAGAGAGAGAGAGAGATCGGCCCATTAATTTGGAGGACGTGGTGACGGACGCAGGGTAGGATCTGTTAACAGGGCCCACAGCTTGCACTGAGCTTTTTCTATGCATCTGGCAAAACAGGAGACCACACGAAAAGAGTAGGGTTGTGCAAATTCCGCCTTGTAGTCCCATGTGTTATCCTTTACGAGAACCCTGGAATCCTGCTCATAGCATGAGGCGGCTGCCGCGGGCAACCGCGCATTCCTCTGACCTGAGACCACTTGTAGAGCTGCTCCAGCAGATCCTTATCCAGATCCGAGGTGCCGATGGCCGCGATCTTCTGGGCCCTCACCAGCGCCTCCAACTCCTCCCAGGCGGGCTGCAGGTGAGCCAGGGTCTGGACCTCCCCCTCTGGGAGTCCACGGGGGGCGATAATCACAGAGTCCAGCTGGGACACAGCCAACGTCTGGCAGGCTGAGGAGAAGAGGATCTTTAGTAGTAATATTGGCATTAGATATTAAATAGTCCCAGTGGTTGGGGTGTTAGATTCCCAGTGGCCACAGTCCTACCAGTAGGCATGCTTGAGGCAAGAGGCCAAACCCGCTGCTTAACAACAACTATGGGAATTCACTTTGAGACGCTTGGAATAAAGGTCACTGCTTAATGACTAAACAGTGTTCAGAACTCCTTTTGTGGGGTTGAGGTAAAACAAAACAAGACCTACCCATCTCCAATGCTTCTGGGATGGATGACTGGTCGGAGTCACACAGGAACAGTTTCACTGGAATGCGGATCAGAGAAAACTATTGAGAACGGGCGACGCCTCACAAGCGACCCTGGGTCCCCCCGTTTGAAATGGGAAACGAATACTGACCCGAAACCTTAAGCTCTTCTCTTTCCTCCGGTTTGACGGCTTCTGTTGCCTCGGGGATGGAGCAGTCCACAGTGTCTGAAACACCCTGTGTGATGCAACCCACATGAGACCGTGACAGAACCCTACAACTCTTCCAGCCACTCTCAATCACCACCAAATAAGCAAAACAACCCCAAAAGACATCATGGCTGACATGATTGTACCTGTGTGTCTTACGGTCACCGTCGGCGACCAGCGGCGTTCCCGTGACCAACTCAGGTCACTAATCACCCCCCCCTGCCCGGCTTCACCCCAGTGTCTTCAGTTTTTGTATTTGTTACAAAGACATTTTGGGTTTCTAGTAATGACAGTTACAGAAACCCAGCATCATTACTTAAGTGGGTCAGATGTTTGACTATTGTGGTCTCTCGATGATTAGGATAGGATTAGGATAATACCAGTTATAATACCAGTTATCAAAGCTCACCATTACATTACAGTACAGGGCTTGGACATCAGAATGCATCATGGGAGTTTTGTTGTCGATACTCATGCGTCATTTTGAGAGTATTATGTAATGTGAAATCCCAAATAAACGCAACTATACCGTTTCCTCGGCTAATTGAAACCTTGTTCAGCCATGTCTCGCATGAGAAACACTGTGGCAGTTTCAAAGCACAACAATGTCACCACATAACAACAAATCACTTCACGATAAATTACTAAACAATGGCCAAAACACGATTAAAACTACCATTAACATTCTTAATGCTTAAATATTAGTTTCCTCCCCTCCACGGTGATGAAAAATATAACAAGACCAGCAAGACACAGCCAGAGACAGGTCTGGCTGGGGTGGACACACAGGTACGTCAACCTCACTGAACCCAATTGCTGACTGAAAAGAAGTAATCCATCTACTACAACACCATCATATAATTCAGATTATGTCGAGGGGTGTGCCTGGGGGGATTTTGTCTTCCCCACACACACACACACACACACACAATGGTTCCTTTAGTGGCCAACCCTGCATGAACATTCACCATGACAGTTCCCATTCAGAGAACCCCTGCGGCATGCCTTGAGGTCCTCCACCACGGTGCCTGTGTTTGGCCAAGGTAAAGCGCGGCCCCCCCGCCCTCCTCCCCACCGCAGAGGACCCTCAAGCATGGCAGGGCTTGTGTGACTGATGCAACAGCACCCACCCCTTCAGAAGGCAGCCGGGTCGTGGACAGCCAGTCCGTCAGTGTTGCTCGAACGCAGTCTTGAAGCTGAAACATAACATCAACATCACGGTGAATGGTGAATACAGTTGTCCATGGCACATGACAGCAGAAGGATAACACAGAGTGCAGGCATGGTGGCTAACAGGGCTAGCTCTGAACCAACATACTGACCAGCCTGTCCAGAGGGGAGCGCTAATCGATGTGTGTCCTTACCTCTTCACTCGGAGAGGACGGACACTTCTTCTTCAGGCGGCTGCGGTGCACCAGGTTCCCCGTGTGCAGCCTGAGCGTTTTGGCGTTACTCAGCATCGCCTTTGCGGCGTCGCTCCCATTTGTGTTGGGAGCCTCCATGTGGTTTGGTTAGCAGGCAGCTAGCTAGCAAGGCTCCAAAATGTGTCAGGGATCGCTTTCAGCTCACTGCTAACTAAACGAAGGGTGTTCAACGACAATACACACACGCCCTCCCTAACCGCACACGCTGCTAAACGATTGAGGCAGTCAGAATGACTTGCATTTAACGAGTGCTGAGTTGGAGGGGGGAGTTGTGCTTACTAATACGAAAGCAAGCCGTTTAAACACACGCCCACCTCGGTATCACCAGGAAGCAACCCAAAAACCGGTCCGGGAGTGGGCGGGTGGTGGAATGGACTTCCGCTTTAATGGACGACGGTGTTGATACAAGTGATGTCCACTCGGTGGTGGTAGTGAGTTTGGTTTGCCACGCGTGCTCACACTCACAGCTAGTTATTATACAAGCAGCGGAGACCCTTCAAGAGACTATTTGGAGGGTCAAATGTGCATGTCCTTGTTTGTATTTTACAAACATCCTGAACCTCGGTCTATTGTCATTGGACCCAGTCCACAACCCCAAGTGCACACACACACACACACACACACACACATTTCATACGTGCACTATTGGAGAAAAGACCCGGAGGAAATGCTTCTAGAAGCATATCTTGTTTTTGTGAAAGAAGATATATTTCAATAACCCCCCCCCCCCTGTGGATGACCTGGTATCACGGTCATCAGCACTCATTGTTTCTACATGTGGTGTGTGAGCTGCTTCAAGGCTTGTAAATCAAACCACATGCTCTAGATTAACCACTTGCCTTTAATCACCTTCTGACAAGTGGGCTTTTTGTAAGTCACTTTGGATAAAAGCGTCTGCAACATGCCATAAACGTAAACTTAATCACTGACAGAGTACGTGATTCCACATGCCATTCCAACGGAATTGTGTTGGTGAAACAAAACAACGGTGGGTGTCCACAACTCAATCTCAGACACCATCAAATGGAAATTGCTTGGCACCGTTTCAGCTCGGGGAGGTACAGAGCATCAACAGCCAAATGATACAAGAGGGAGGGATTACTCCCTCACAACTTTCTATTAACTCCTGGCACCCGGAGTGTCCTTCTCTGTAGTCTGCACAACAGCCAAGAGCCATGAAGTCTGCACTGCTGTTCTTCCTTCTCCTCAGCTCGTACATGTTAGCAAGCATGGCACAAGGTGAGTTACGCAATACTGTATCATATCTCAATGCAATGCAATTGATTTGTTGCTTTCAGACCATTTTCCTTTGGATTTCCTATGTGCTTGTCTTGGGGAGGAGGAGGAGGAGGAATTTTGACAAAATGGTATGCTTAAGCCTTAAGGTTTACAGGAAACAAGGATTCCTAAAATACAAATCAGTCAATTCATATTGTAGTCCATTTTTGTGTGACATGGTCTTTAGAGGTAAACAAACTAGACTAAATCATTCCAGGTGTTCTGTTTTCTTGAAAGCCACCCTCAAGTTGTTTCATGAGGATAGCTGTAGAGGTTTTGTCACAGTAATAAATTATACTGAGAGAGTCTGTTATTAGTAAGGTGAGGGAGAGATCGCTCAAAAGTAATATAGCCCGTCTTTATGATATAATGCCTTGCTATGGTTGAGCCAATGTGTGATTCGTATTATAAATGGGCGGCATAGCTCAGTGGGTAGAGTGGGTTGTCCACTAATCAGAGGGCCGGTGGTTCCATCCCCACCTCCAACTGTCCACTGTATTTATTCACTTTTGGACAAAAGTGAATAATGCTAAATGCCCTTCTTCTTATGAATGTATCTGTGAATGTATTCATGAGAAGGCGTTCGTTTTGTATTTTTGATTCATATAACAGCAGCAGCATCTAAATCTAAAAAACCCGAAATCCTTTAGGGTTTTGTTTTTAAGCATTTATTTTCAATGACTGTTTGGAACAAAAGTTCAAACTGACATTACTCCTCTTCAGCTGACTAATAAACCAAATACCCCCAAGGATGTGAAAGCAGATGTGTTGTAGCCTATGTTTGTGTCTTAACTCTCTCTAGGCTCCTACAGCAACTGCTGTCTGGGTCACATTCCCTTCATTAAAAAGCAAGTGAAGAGAAATATCCAGAGCTACACACTGCAAAGCAATGACGGGGACTGCAACATCGAAGCGGTTATGTGAGTTCTTCTTAACTTTCGGGGCGTCTGGTTCACCTTTGGCCACCTGCCCATCCGCTCATTACCCACTGGATTGTTTCCACTCTCTGTGGTGTATATCAGCTAAATCCTCTGGCATCCGTCAATGAAACTTTAAATGGCTTGTTTGCAGATTGTCAGACAAACAGGTTTTCACTAAGTGGCCTTTGATTTACGAAAAAAAAACGAAACATGTTGGTATGCTCGCTTACGTGACGCAGGTTTATTGGCATTGGTGAAGTTTTCCTAATACCACATTAACATGAGAAACTGATTTTGTTTTAATTCAAACGGGCAGATTTGTCACGAGGAAGAGGGCAAACCGCCAGAAGCCACGGACCCTTTGCACAAATCCAGGCGACCAGTGGGTCCAAGATCTGATAAGAGAGCTTGATAGAAGGGCAAATAGGTAATACACACACACACACACACAGACACACACACACACACATACACACACACACACGATACAATAATGTCAATTTTTTATGTCCATATAGAAAATAGAAGGAGAGAAGATACATTTTGGACGAAGGAGATATTGGGACAAAGGAGAACATCTGTTTCATTCATCCAAGTTACCCTGTGGTCTGTGTCCTATTTTTGTGTAAATACTGTATATATATGTCTATGATCTGTGATGTAATGTGTACGTGCACTCCAACATAAACACACTGCATTACATCACTGGGAAATCTCAGATTTTGAGATGTATGAGCCACTGTTGTCATGTAGCTTGCAGCTCATGTAGCTTGTCATGTAGGATAGTGCTTGGTCGTCGAGAGAGAGAGAGAGAGAGAGAGAGAGAGAGAGAGAGAGAGAGAGAGAGCAAATCCATGGGAATTGTCCAAGACGAGAATGAGTTTCATATCTTTTTATATAATCAATTATAATGCATACATGTCTATATAAACAAATAAAGTACCAATATGAGCAAATGTGATGTGAGTATTAATGACCTTTTATAGCAGGACATAATTCTGCATACATGGATCTCTCGCCACTGCTGGCACTCTGTGTACATGAACAAGCAGACACTCCTTTGTATTATGTTTAACTGCACACGAAAGAGTTATCATGGGAGGAGGTCACACCCTTGTGAGAGCATAGCGCCTGCGGAGCAACCCTCGATTCAATCAATCTCACAAGAATTATTTTGGCCAACCATTTAGAGGATTGGCCCACAACTCTGTCAACTCTGGATCCATCTCTGTCCATCAAGTTCAATCTTGCTCTTCTTGTCACCTCAATCTCCAAGCGAAGTGCATTCAAGCAAATAGAGAAGACATCCAAACAACATACATTCCCAGGCAAACCAAATAGCCGAAAGATGTTTCACGCTCTCGTCACACATCTCTACAGATGTCAGGGGGTCTAAGTTCCAAATAAAATGCATTCATGGTCACTAAAAAGTCCAAAGCACATCCATTACATTGCGTGGGATCTGACATGTATTGTTGTGGTGTCACACACGCAAGTGTTGTGATTCAGTGGAATTAAGGAATTCAGAAACAATACTGCAAGAATCACCATCGACATGAACATCGGACTCACCAACAAGGATTACTCAATTCAACTTAACAAGATTACCACAAAAAAAAGACAAAACAACCTGCAGTTTGAAAGAATCAAATTCAGAGCTCACATAGTGGCAAGTGGCATTTGTTTTCTTAAATGCCAAGACCTCCACCACAGCGGTCTTGTTGTGTTGGTGTTCATGCAGTTGGAGGGCTGAAAAATATAGTTTCTTTATTATCGTGGACTGTTTGAATAGGAAGGTCCCCATAAACGGCTATGTTTCCCAATCATGAAAATGCCCTGCAGTCTTGGACTTGTTCCAAGAAGAGAATTACTATATCACTCTTCAGATGTGGGAACCAGACAACTGACAACATGTCTCCATCCCTCTCCTCATAACTGCATTAATGATACATGGGTGAGCCGTTGTAATAGTGGCTTACTCAGGGGTAATTTACTTTTGATGATGCAGAGAGGATTGTGCAGAAAGTAAACTTCAAGTTAAGTCATATTTGAAACGTTTCTTGATTCTCTTGATGATCACTTTTCACATACTCTCAACCAGGTGAAATGCTTTGCAATAGTTGCAATTATCTCTGTAATTGTCCCCATGGGCGGCACGTTTCATGGCTTGTTGCACGTTGCACAGGTAATGGTTGAAATGGACCAGCCGAGTGAGAGCCACCAACGGTCTCCAACAGTCCACAGGGCTAACACTTGACAGATGTGTGGACACATGTGCTTGTGTGTGTCTTGGGTCATGTTACCTTCAGTGTAAGAGAGTGAAAGGGTTACAACTTCGGACCCCCTTGAACAAAACAATGCCCATAAATGGCCTGGCGGAGGAGGAAAAGGAGAGGTTTAGAGGAGGAATTTGATCCTTCCTCAGAATTTCCTCAGTAATGGATTCAGAGTTGATCATTGCTTTGGCATTAGATAATACATTGCTCAATTCGACACCGGATGATTTGCAACTCTGCAACTACTTAAGGGTACTTGTGTAAGGGTACTAACACAAGGGTCCATCCATAACATTGACCAGTTAACCTCATGTCACCTACTCCAGAGCTGTTGCTCAACATGACCGAAAACCCCCACAGCGATAAGACGTTGTGCAATACAAGGCTTTATCATAGGAAGTGGGGCCAGAAATTCAACTCTCTCCTCAGGGTTTATCTTGGCCTCGCTCTTGTTATAACAAGAAGCTCTATTGCCACTGACGCATCACTGCTGGTGGAATGGGAACCGTTTTGTCAGGAGAAAGGTGACAAAAAGAGCGAGCCCAATGTTACTGTTTCAAAACTGTCTTTCATATTAATGTCACCATCACCGCTAGTCAAGACAATGCTAATATATGTATAATAGGGGTGGCGGTGGCTCAGTGGATAGACTGGGTGGACAGAGCGGGTCGTCCACCAACTGTAGGGTCGGCGGTTCGATCCCCTCGATTCCCCTCCTCCAACTGTCCGCATTTCGAAGTGTCCTTGAGCAAGACACTGAACCCCAACTTGCTCCCCGGGTGCTTAACATAGCAGCCCACTGCTCCTATGTACCATAGGATGGGTCAAATGCAGAGAACAAATTTCGTTCCCATATCTAAAAAATACTGAGAATGACCAACGTTGAATCTAACATGTATTGTATTTGCTTGAGTGTGTCAAAGAAGAGGAAAAAGCAGGAGTCGCCCGTGTCTGTGGATGCTGAGCTCCTGCACGTCTCCTGATGGTCATGGGATCACAGAAACATTACTTCTCTGTTTCCTACACAGTGGAGAGACCGGGAGACCCATGTTACTGACTGAACACGAGGGCTGTCGTAGAACGGAGAGCTAGTTAACACTTATTTCAACAATAACATCGCTCACATTAGCACCTTAAATGCTGGCACTGTTTTCATTTTATCTTACGTTAAAGGGCCCTCGCGTAACACCGTGTGATCTTGTGCCCCCTGGTGGCTGCCTCGCACGGTTAGTTGTAGTCATGGGGTTATATTGGGTTGTGCTAGTATTAGGGTTGGAGGGTTAGGGTTTGTCATATAGGGTTGATAATAGGGTTAGTGATACACACACACACACACACACACACACACCATTAACTCCCATTAACCCTCGGCCAAGAAACAAAAGAGAGAGAGTAACCCAACTAAAGAGTTGGGTTAGTAATAGGGTTTAAGGGTTAGTGTTAGTTATAGGGTGTGGTCAGTTAATGGTTTAAGGGTTAAAGTTAGGCATACAATAACATAACTATTACCATAACCATTTCTTTATGATGCAATTCCACTAAAGTAAAAAAAAAGATCACAGGCATTACTAAAATGTTTTTCAGATGTACTTTATTTATCCCACGGCGGGGAAATTTTCGGTCTCAATGTGAATGAGATACTGTATATAATATGCTTATTTGTGCAAATTATAAGCAAAATATTAGCTACAATATTAAGAGAATCAATTAAAAGTTGCATGCTTGACATGCATAAAAAATGGACACATAATTGGTGAAATTCATATAATGCACACAGTAACTGCAAACAGGTTGTACATGAATAAATATGAGGACCTATTTCAATAAAGGCATTGCTGGAATGTTGTGTTGAAGACTGAGTGCTTCATGAAGTGCTGCTGCTGTTTTGACAATGTTCTCGCTAACTAAACATTACCATCTGATGTTGCATTAAGGAAATTCCACAGTAACCACAAATGTAACAACATATTGTGGCTAGCTATTTGCCAGCAGTGGATTTCCATATTTATCTTTGAAACGTATAACATGCATAAATGAATGTACATTGAAGAATTGAAGAATTTAAACTCAAGAAATGTATTTCTAGTGTTTCATTTGTGCGCTTATGGACATTGACGAAGCTAGAAGTTTCATTGTTTATTTCGTTTTTTTTCCCTTTACTTCCTAAAGTCATCATCATCATCGTTGTTGTTAAAAAGAGACCGCTTATCCGGGGCCGGGTCGCAGTGGCAGCAGGCTGAGCAAGGAACTCCAGACGTCCTTCTCACCAGCAACGCTTTCCAGCTCCTCCTGGGGGACCCCGAGGTGTTCCCAGGCCAGATGAGATATATAATCTCTCCAGCGAGTTCTGGGTCTCCCCCGGGGTCTCTTACCAGTTGGACGTGCCCGGAACACCTCTAACGGGAGGCGTCCAGGAGGCATCCTGATCAGATGCCCGAACCATCTCAACTGGCTCCTTTCGACGCGAAGGAGCAGCGGCTCTACTCCGAGCTCCCTCCGGATGTCCGAGCTCCTCACCCTATCTCTAAGGCTGAGCCCAGCCACCCTGCGGAGGAAACTCA
>OMKQ01069155.1:0-10409 GCA_900302335.1 Phycis phycis | reverse complement strand
CCCTCACAAACCTCCACAATGGGGCGTCCCTTTGGGTGGAGCCTGACCGCGGCCCGCTGTGACCCTCCGTTGACTGACGACACGTTTCAAGATCGAACCGCCCGACTGTTCTTAATGTTCTGGTATGCATTTATAGATGATGTCTTGTCCTGCATGTTGTGCCTGCGCACTTTATCTGTATCACCGTGGGAGGGTGAGAAACGTCCTCTCGATTCCTTTGTATGTCTTGCCATGTGAAGGAATTGACAATAAAGCGACTTTGACTTTGACTTTGATGATGCATGCCGTGGTCTGCGTTTCGTTTTGTTTTCCCATTGTTCGTTATCCTCCAATTTCCATATGTAGTAGATTTCAAACTAGTTTAGGGGGCACGAAACTGGTCTGAACAGGACTGACAGATGTGAACAGAGCGAGGAGGTGCCGAACAGGTCTCAACTGGTCATAGCAGCTATTAACACCTCATCTATACTGGTCTTAACCTGGTGTAAAATGGGGGCCGACACCAGTCTAAGCAGTTCGGCACAGGTGTGAACCCCCCCCCCACCGGCCCAGCGAGGGCACCCGGCCTCTCACCAGATGTGGAAGGTGGCGTTGAACACGTTGGTCTTCTTCAGGCGGTCCAGTTGGACCTGGCAGTAGCGCATCTGGTTGTCCACGCTCTTCAGCTCGTCATCCAGCTCGAGCTGCTGTCGCTTGAACTCACTGTACTCCTTCTGGTACCTGGGGCACGCACACGCACGCACGCACGCACGCACGCACGCACACGCACACGACAGAGAGATGCGTTCAACTTTAACAGGACAATTTAACATCCCTTCCGAACTGCAAAATTGCGATTATTTCTATTTTGTTGTTAAGATACTTTTATCCAAAGCGATAAAAGACAGTGATTTTCTTTGGGCGGTGCTGAATCTTGCTCATGGAAAGGTTGTGGACATTTTAATTGGATGCTTCTGTGATTTTAACTATAGCTAGTGTCTATTTTCTGGATTGTATAGGGATGGGGGACAGAAACATTTATTATCACGATAATCTTTGTCATTTTCGAAAAATATTACATATGCTTATTCTTTTTTTTTTGTCCGAAACAGTCCAAGTGAGGGTCACTACATTGATGTGCATGGGAATGGGGATATCAGACTAAAACTGGTATTCTATGGGACTATATTCTCATCCAAATGAACTTAGACGATAATAGCGGGTATCAAGTCGATATGTTCATTCCATGATGGTCCGATACCAGTCGACATGACTGACTTTGTGTTATTGCCCAGCCCTCGTATCACGCGATGTGATCTTCAATATGTGGCCATTTCTTGACTCACTGGAACTCCTCAGTGTCAAGCTGCTGGGAGTGGCTCCTGCCCTGGGCCAGCTCCTGGGCCACGGAGGCCCTCTGCTCCTCCACCGCCTCCAGCTCCTGCACCAACACCTCCTCCTCCTCCTTCAGCTGGTGCAGCTCCGCCAGCAGGCTCTCCTCCTCCTCCACCTGCAGCTGGGAGAGCAGCTCCAGACACTGCCTGCAGGGGGTGGCATGCACACGCGCGCACACACACACACACACACACACACACACACGCACACACACAGACACACACACACACACAGACACACACACACACGTGAACACAGACTGTGTGTGTTTATGTTGGTGTGTGTGTCTCACATGGGTGGGTGACGATGACAAAGACTCTGCAGCCATCTTACTTGTAGTTCAGACACTCGTTCTCTGTGATGTTCAGCTGCGTGTCCAAGTGGTCCAGCAGGGTGTCGGTGCACTCCTCGCACAGCGGGTGATCCACGTCCGTCTGGCCCGACATGATGTCAAACAGGTCGCTGGTCACCTGGGGGACGGTGGCCAGGTCAACAGATTATGGTTACTTTCCATTAGTTTGTTACTTTGTCAAGGGCTTTTATCCCAAGCAACTTCAGAGGTGAATTGATATGCATGTCATGTACGTGTCAGATAGTGTTGTGACGATGGTGTTTTAGTCCCAACCCAAAGGTTCTGGGTTTGATCCCCTATGTTTGCAGCATCCTTTAGCACAAATCCCTAATCCACCATCTGTTCCTAAATGACATGTTGAAAGCAATGGCTAACTTACAAAATAGTAAATCACAGCCATTGTTACTTTCTCCCTTCATAATGGTCTATTGTGAAGAAAATCAGGGGTGACGTTCACACCTTCAGCCTCCTGCTCAGGTTCTCCATGGTTCCGCCGTCAGACGCTTCACCAATCAGAGTGAAGCTGTTGGCGCTCTCGGTCGACATCATCCTGTCGGGGGAGGGAACAGCTTTCACCGATTGAAAAGGGTCCACCCATTGTAACAAGGCTTTACTTTGAGTGGTTTCACAATTAATCAACTAGACACTTTGAGAATTTGGGAGAGAAAGTTAATGCAGCCGTGTAAGATTCTGATACTGATCGTTTGAGGCTTAGGTTCGGTGAATAAGGGCTCAAAGTGAAAGCTTGGATGTTCCATTTATAAAGAATAATGTTGATAATTAATTGTAACATAGATCATGGTGATCTGGATGCCGATAGCCCATGTTTATAACCGTATATACAGTTTGAATTTGTTACAAGTGTCTTACCTCGCAGGAGGGATATATTTCCTTGCTATGCCATCCTGCTTACTTTCCACAAAGGTTTCCTGGGAAGACAACCAACGGACATTAAAAATAGGTTTGTTTACACCGGTTACAGCTGTTGACCATCCGTCAGACACACCCACCTCTGGTGCGTTTTCGCCTTCATTGCTGTCTGTCTGTTTGCTGGGGGTCACGGTCACCAAGGGCGCTTGAAAATAAAAACAAAGAAAGGTACATTTGTAGCGATCTGACAGCTTTGACACATGTCTGACGTCACCAGGGAGTCGATCCAAGACTTCGTCAGACACAGATGTGATACCAACCGATGAGCTCCTGGATGGTCACGCGGTCCAGCACGTTGAACGAAGTGTCTAGCTTCAGGGGTTGACTGCACCGCTGACACACGAAGCTGACCTGCATGGTGGTGCTGCTGGAGGACTTGGAGCCCTCCATTGCTGCAAACAAGCAGATAAATGACACCAGAACACTGTTTCGTATCACCTCAAAGTACACAGATCTGAAACCGCAAGGAGCTCCCAGAACAACAACCCACTGGTATAGGCCCTGGATTGTAAACACGCTGGATCTGTCCAGACAAGCCAGGTTGAAGTTTTATACGCAAGAAGCTAATTTGCTAAACGCTAACACTTTGGAGAATCTTTCGAAAGAAAGACGGACCAAACAAGACTTTTACATGGAAATTTCCGTCCATTCAACCGATATCATAAGGACCGGCATTAAATGGTGATCTAAAGATCTAATAGGTTTTATGAGACTTGTTTATTTTGTACCTCAGGACCAGTGTTCCTTATTGATGTTTATCCCGGATATGACGTCGTTCTCGTGTCGTCACTGTTAAGAGCACGAGACTTGAACATATAGATATACATACACTATTCAAAGTAGGTTTGGGGGTTTACATTTGACATATGTGTTAAAGTTTATAAAAACACTACATTGCACATTGCTATAGAAGAGATCTAGGGTACATGTGTGGCTTACATCGATACTCCAAGCAGCAGGGGGCGCTAGTCGGTTCATCTGGTTTTCGGTTTACCTGAAGAAGTGTCGAGTTGCGGGAAAACCTCAAACCAGAGCCAGGAACTGCCAGGAGTTACACGAGAAAAGGTACATAAATATTGAATCCATATGTAGATACCAGAAGAAAACCACACTATACGTTTATTATTATGGGACATTGCCTTCCATGTACTACTGTTTGTGCGCCGATGTCATGATCGCCTTCATATGATAGAAGTTATGTGTGTGATGTCCTGAACACAACAAGCCTTGGTTCGCTAGATGGCAGCTCTAATGCATGGGATTTATAGGTTTTGTAACACATTTTGAATGGGTCCCTAAAATGTAATGTCTTCAGATTTAAAGACAATGAAAAGCCCCAAAGCAAAGGATGTCAGGAGAGGTATCTCGGCACTTTGGGACACACTGCAGTGTCCTATATGGTGAGTGTTTTTCGAGGACAAAAGGTCTATGACAAAATGTTGTGTGTTTTCCGTGACGTTCTACTTCATCAATAGCTAATTGAATATTTCTATTATTTTTGTATCAACAATGTGCTGATGTTCTTCTTGTTGTTCCATACTTAGTCTGGAACTGATGACCACACCAGTGTCGACTAAATGTGACCACCAGTTTTGCAAGTAAGTTTGAGTGGACAGAACAAATGCAGACATTTAACATTAAATACAGAAAAAGGACACCGGGATAGGACATTGTTTAAAATGTAAACAATAAATCAGTAAAAGCAATAGACCATGTTGGATGAATCAAGGTTTACTGACTGTACTGCTAGATAATGCAGTATTACCAGGTTCTACATGACATAACGGGCTGTGCTGATTGTGTGGTGTTGGGATTACCTCTGAGTACACAAAGGACTGTGGTGATTGGTTCATATTAAGGTTGTTATTGTACTCGTATAACTGTGAATGTGTGCTTGTTTTCACCAGGTTCTGCATGCATAAGCTTATTGATGGCAATAAACAGAGAGAGACACAATGCCCGGTTTGCAAAACCAAGATCACTAAGAGGTAGGTTGAACAGTTATGTGCCACGCTATTCTCATAAACAGAGAAACGTATGAACAAGCTGGTAGAAGGGTTGGTTGGTCCTCACCTGAAAAAAAAAAAAAAATCATGAACACACCCTTCTTCTCTGTGCACTTGTTATTGGCAAGCATGTGATTGACAGACAAGCTGGATTCGCTGAACCAATCAGGGAAGAGATTGTATTAAGCATCATCACAAGCAGCGTGCACAATCCACTAGCTGACCGGTGGCTATAGCATTTCTGACGAATTCCACTCAAATTATAGCTCTAGAATCTTACCTACTGAACCATATCAATATGATTTTCATAGTCACAGTGAGTCAAAAGTAAGTTCATTTTGACAGACTTCATTAGACTAATTGTAAAAAAGGTGTATTATGAAATGTTATTTGACTCTTTTAGGAGTTTGCAGGAGAGCCCTGGATTCCAGAGATTAATAACAGGATTACGGAATATGATTGCAGCCTATGAAAATGACACCAGGACCAGCTGTAAGTAACCACATTCATTTGTATCGATGTCTGAACATTGAAATGAAAGTCTGAATGGTGACCAACCAGCCGTAGTCAGTATAATAAGCTGTGGTTTGCTTTTGAGTGTTTGGTTACTCCTGGTCATCTGACTTGTGGAGCAAGGTGGTGTCACTGACAAGGTTAAATAGATGACTCTCAGCTTGGTTTCTCCAGACTTCACCGGAATGTCCCTGCAGAGAAGGCAGCAGAGGTAAGAAACCATTACAATACCCTATTGTAATAATAAGAAATATCCTGAGGACAATGATAAAGAGCAGCAGTGGCATCTGATGCAGTTAACTCTGGAGGCCTGTATTCTAAAGCTGAAGAATTCTGAACAAGCTGCAACATGTCTATGAAAACGTTCAGACCAGTGAGAAGAACATTGCAATCAGTCAATCGCCTAGAGGCTAAAGCATGGCTTAATTTCTCTTCATTCTTGTTGCATTAAGCCGCCCATATCTTGTGACTTACAATGTCCAGTGACCCCCACAAAAAAGGGCGATACTCTTCAATGGTAAGATCGCCTTGGCTTGGGTGTTAATAGAGAGATTCAATAAGTCCTTTAATGTCAAATGTGCAGCATCACTTATAGTCATACTGTACAATGAAATGTACTGGACGAGGCCCGTTCCAACATGGAAGGTAAATTAAAGACAGCAGTTAAATTAAATTAAATACAATAAGTACTGATTAACAATAAGAGCAGCAATGGAGAATGTAAGATGAGGAATGAAAATAAGCAGCAATGGAGAATGATTTGTAGCAGCATTGTGGAAATATAAAGTGCATACTGAAAGCGTATTTACATCATACTTAAACTGGAGGGTTGTACATGCGCTTTAATGGAAGCAGTTGTAAAATATGACACGATACAGATGTGCAGGACTAAAGTGCAAGTGCATATAAGTATTCTACAGTATTATCCAGTGTTTTACATGGTCTTACATAGTGTTGAGTTACGTTATTTAATGTTCCCATTAGAAAATGACAGCATATAAGTATTTACATTGACAATGGGTTTGAGTTAGCGCTAGGGGAAGAGTTCAGCGGTTCAGAAGCCTGATGGCCTGCAGGTAAAAGGTGTCCTTCAGTCGCGAAGTGCCTGACTGACCACTCCTGTACCGTCTTCCAGGCGGTAGCAGGGTGAAAAGTGAGTGTGCTGGGTGGCTGGGGTCCCTGGTGATGTTGTGCCTTCCTCAGGGGTAGGGTGGGGTAGATATCACTTTTATGTGTTGTGCGCTTTGTCTTTTGGCCAGCGTGGCGGAAGCTGAAGGCAGCACGGTTTTATCTGAAGATGCATCGGACAATCACCATGACAACGGAGGCCGTGAGGAACATGGTCTCCCAGGGTCTCATTCCTCCACCATAGAAGGTAACTTCTGTCCCTCAGCATGATATTATACTGTGGACCACAAATCATGCCACAAGCTCATCAATCAAATTAAGTTAACTGTTTGAAACTAGTTTGAAAACATTGCATGTTGACATTATTAAACAAAAAAACCTGACTGGTATTGTATCCAAGAGTTATGGGCTGTGGGACCATAAGTTAACAGAAGATGTTTCATATTCCATGGTGGAAGAAGTTGTCGTTTAGTTTTTTTTATCTGTTCTCCACAGCCCAGAATGGATTCGCAAGCCTCATGGATTTGAAAGACTCCAGCTGTTTCATGGCGATAAATGATGGCTTGGATACTAGCTTCAGTGAAACACCACAGACAGCGGGAGAAAAGTCGCACGTCCATGTGGGAATCAACCCCACCGTCGGCCCGGGGATGGAACGAGAGCTGGCTGAAGTGGTGGAAAAAGCAACGTCGAGACCGAGGACCAGGGGCAAAAAGCGGCTTGCCACTCTGGAGAACCCGCCGTCTCGCCTCTCATTGGTCCCCGACGAGGACCAGCGACAGCCGGCGCCGAAAGACAACGCGGCAAGAGGAACCGAAAGCCCGGAAAAGCGGCAAAAACTCCAGCGTCAAAAGACGAAAAGCCTCGAGAAGGTCTCCCGGTGGCTCCTGCAAGTTCCTCTCGCGGAGGATCTGCAGTCAGAGGTGGACCTCGACGCCGCCTCCGGTCCGGAATGCCATCCGGCCTCCCCGGCAGGGAGCTCCTTGTCGGACTCGACGAAGATCATCAGGCACGCCAAGCCGGAGCCCAACCGGAAGGCCGAAGAGCCGGTCAAGAGTCTCGAAGACCAGGTGTTCGGGATCGTGTACAGCCGACGGGGGAGGAGGTCGTTCTCTCCGCCACAGCGACCTCTCGGACTCGTCTCGCGTGACCCTTCGTCGGCGGACGAAGAACACGGTCATGAAGCTGACGCCGGAGAGGGCAGCGAACCCCTTCCTGGGGATTATGCAATGAAATCCAACTCTGATGCTGATGATGATGGCGGCGCCGAAGGTGTGGTGGAGGTCCAAGCGCAGACGACAAACGAACAATGCAGCGACACCGCCATGGATGTTTCTGAAGAACTGAGAGCATGGAACCCTGATTCAGACGTGAACGAGATCGGAAAGCATCAAGAACAATCGGAGGAGCCGCCCCTACAGGAAGGAGAAGAAAATCACGTGGAAGGAGAAGCCAGCAGTCCGGCATTCAACACCGCTGTGCTCCAATTGGAGAGAAGATCGGCCAATCAGACAGTCATGGAGGACAACGACGCTGATCTCCAGAAACAGACTATGGAGAAACAGGAAACTGCTGCTAAGGGGCGAGCAGGGTGGAGGAAAGGGAAAAACACAAAGCGTCAAAACGGCAAGGCAGCAAGAGGGAGAAAACCAGTGGTTCTAGTCAGCGCTCTCGGAGAAGAAGCCGCCTCAGAGACACCCCGGAGCCGGCTGGGATGCGGAGAAGAACACATTCAAGTAGAGACTTGCCCGAGCGGCAAGATGGCGGCCGTGACAGAAGCCAGGGGCACCCGCGGTGCAAGAACCCGGCAGATCACAGCGGAAACTCAGGAAGGTTTTGCTGGAAAACTGCCCGGCAAGAAGCCGATGTCTGCGAGAAGACTGACGGCTAAAGGGCCGAAGGACGACAACCTGGATCAACCCTCTGGAAACATTCTATCGGACGACGTGACTCAATCGGCGGTCAATGTCACCAAAAGAAACGGATGCATCTGCGACGAGGACATCGGAGGAATTGAGCAAATCGGATCCGCTGAGGCTTCCGGGACTTGTCTGAACGTGACTGAAGTGGTTGCCCAGACGACAGCCTCCATCGTTGAAGTTCCTGACACCGTGAGTCCCCGTGGGGCGAGCGCACCGTGTTTCACGCCAGTGGCCGCAACTCGTGGAAGTCCCACCGAGGCAGCGCTACCAAGCCCCGACCCCGAGGGTGTCGAGCCGGCCAATCGGAACGCTGCGCTTAGTGAAGATTCCGCCGCTCGGATCGAACGCGCGGAGGCGGAGGAAGACGTGGGTGTGAGCGACAGCGAGGTCGACACGGAACAGCTGATGAAGAGCTTCAAAGTTGCTAAAAGAAAGTCCTTCCATCTTGGCAGCCCGAAGGGGAAACGGAGCGTTGTGGGTTCAGACAAGAGACCTCCAGATTCTAAGGCGAAGAATAACTGTGGTTCGGGAGCGGAACATGTAACAAATCAGATCTCCAAAGCCACAGAAGAATCGACAACGGTTCAATCTGAAACGTCGCCTGAAATAGAGAAATCCTCTTGTGGTGACGTCGTTGCCTCTGCTAAATCACCCAGCCGACACACTAGTTTGTCGGGGGTTAGACCACGGAGAGGCCTGAGGAGGCGTCTTGGCCAACCAGAGGAGGTTTTCCAGTTGGACAGTACAACCTTAACCAAGTGCCAGGATACTGCTGAAGGTGGTCTCTCTGGGAACACGGGCTATAGTGCCCTCAGCCCCAATAAAGCTGCCAAAAGTCAAACCCAAAGTCTGCATTGCACTCTTGCCCCTGATACGGCTGAATCGGTCCAGCTCTTCAGTGCTCTGGAAGTGGCCGAAGACGGCTCTCTTGGCGTCGCCTCCAGAAGTACAAAGCGTTGCAAAGCCCAGCAGCCTACCAAGAGAATGCTGGAGGCGATAACTCTGCCAAAAACAAGGCCGGGCATTGCCACTGACGCGTCTGGCACGCGAGGCAACACCGACAACAGCGTGGTCATCACCAATGAGTCCATAACCCCTGACGGACTCGTGCCACCAGTTGTGGGATCGCCTGACAGCGGGCCGGCAAGCTGCGACCCGAGTGCCGGTTCCCCCGTCAAGACGGACACTGTGAGGAAGAGGAAGGCGCAGAGGCTAGAGTCTTCATCCGAGTCCTCAGAAGAAGAGCTGCCGTCTCTCGCACAGCTTTTTAAATGTCATCCTCCAGAGGTTCCGCGTGATTGTGCCGAAGGCCAGGACGAGGCTCCGGGAGGCCTGGGGACGGCGTCTGGATGTGGGGAGTCTGGGCTGTGTCCTCCCAGCCCAGACTGTGAAGACTTCAGCCAGGCGTCCGTGGACCTCTTTGACACGCCCGCTGAATGTGAGTCGATGTTTAATTGACTTCCGACAACCTCACGCGCGTCGCCACAACCATCACTTCTGCTGAGATCTTATTTGCAACTCGGTGTCACAAATAACGTTAGGAGGGGGACCGGAGGAGATGTGAATCATCTCTGCCTCGTTAAATGGCCCGTCAGTCTTAAATGGTGGATTTTGTGCTTTTTCATAGAGGCTGCACCTCGGTGTTGTGTTCATGAACATGTTTTTGCTTCAGTCATGCATCACTGCATTTAGAGCAGGGAAGATTTAACTTTGGATGGGAAGGTTTAACTTAGGATGGATCAGGCAGGACTCTCTATTGATCCTGCAGTTTTTTCACGATGAAATTATCAATATTATTTTTGATTGGATGGGGATCCCTGGCCGCTCAGACCTTTTTAAACTAGACAGTCATTAGTCTCTTTTTAGAGTAGCTGACAAAAAGTTAATTTCCTTTTTTATGTCATCTTTAAGTAAACTGTATGCAGCACCATTGATGCCAGCTGTGCTCTGTCAGGGAATAAAAAACGATCTCTCCAAAGATCCGGAATCATAACGCAGAAGGCATACAACCCTGCGATGTGTTGTTTTGGATGCATTCGTGAAAATGAACGCGTGTGTGTTCCTTCCAGGTGACATTGCTGCCATCGACACCGGCGTTTCCATGGACTCATCGCAATTCTCCAGTGATCTACTCGTCACACAGGTTCGTCCTCCGAACAGCCTTTTGTTTGTCAGTGTTACCGA
>OMKQ01069154.1:0-10742 GCA_900302335.1 Phycis phycis | reverse complement strand
GGCGCCAGGAGAGTGGCGAGGAGCGGTTGGACAGGCTGGACATGCTGCGGGCGTTGGTGTCATCGCTGTCGTAGCCGGCCGAGCCCGCCTCCAGACAGCTGGTAGGGAAGGTTATGTTACATTACTACGATACATTTACTTTACATTACATGATTAAGTTACATTTACTTTATATTACATTACTACATTACATTTACGTTATATTACATTACTACGTTACATTTACGTTATATTACATTACTAAGTTACATTTACTTTATACTACATTACATTTATGTTATATTACGTTACTACGTTACATTTACTTTATATTACATTACTACATTACATTTATGTTATATTACGTTACTACGTTACATTTACTTTATATTACATTACTACTATTATTACTATTATTACTACTATTATCACATCACATTTAACTCACATTGATTGACATTGTGCCTATTGTCAGGCATCTTACATTTACTTTATATTACATTATTAAATTGCATTAATTTACGTTGCATAATTGATGTGTTTTAAATGGAGTAAATAGCTGCATTAGAAAAGTAACATAGTGCAGGTTTAACTTTCCATTACTTTTCATGGGCAGGGACAGTACATTTACTTGACATTACATTACATCAGTTTACATCTATCTTCCTTAGGAGTACCTTGCATACATTTTTCATCCCATTAGTTTCATTGGACTTCTTGTATTGTGGAGGATTGTGTTACATCTGCACATCACGTGACGTTTATTGGTGGTGCGTTACATCTACTCAACACTACTCTTACTGGCAGCTACTGGGGGAGAACTACATGGCAAATAATTGCTGGAATCTCAAAAACACAGAGCCAAAACACTCAAGACATCTCCAGCCACCCAGAAGTTGAGGGAACAACATGGCTGTCACAAGAACCGTTGAACAAACTCGAGATGTATTAAGAAAAGAAAACCATGGCAGAAAAGCGGATTTTCTTCCTCTGGTTGAGAGGAGCCACAGTGTCAGTGGAAGACTGCTGACCCACTTACAACAGTCCTGCTACAGGCTGCAGGGTTGAGGACCAGGGAGTGGCCAGGGAAGAGGACCAGCAGACAGAGTTACACTGAGTGGTCTTGGCTCTCTAGACGTCTCTCTATTTTTCATTCTCTATCGATTTCTCTACTTCTATTTCCCTCTCTCTCTCTCTCTCTCTCTCTCTCTCTCTCTCTGTCTCTGTTTTTATGCATTTACCTTTATATGTTATACATATGATATGTTAATACATATTATGTATTAACCTCCGTCTCTCCTTGTATTTTTCTCAGTTGTATCGCTCTCTCTTTCATTGTTTAGTTTTCTCTCTCCTTGTCCCTCGACATCACCAACCAACGGCCACAGATCCACATGACACACATCTACTGTACATGTGCATAAACCATCGTCCACGCGGACCACAGGCGCCCAGCTTCACACAGCATCTATTAGCCCACATGCATGGCGGATAAATCTGCAGTGGCCTATAAACGCGTCGGATTTAGAAACGTCCTTCCTTTGACTGAGTCCTCGGCCTGTGTCTGCTGATTGCATAACGAGGCACAGCTTCCCTCCTGAATGAATGATGCAGGGGCGGCAGCCATGAAGTATTTTTACCCATTGCAGATGGATAATTCATCTGGTTAAGGGCCGGCTGACGAGGTACTCTGTCAATCCGCAAACGCAAACGATTGCGAAAAACGAACAACAAAAAGAATATAGTTTTCATCATAAGCTGTTGAAGTGATGGTGAATAAAGTAAATCATACAAACAAAAATCAATGAGGGAAACTCCGGGCAGCACACACCTGGCAGTGCAGTACTATGAGGATGTCACCTGGCACCAAATACAGGCTTCCTCTCTCCTCGTCTCCTCTCCCCTCGTCTCCTCTCCTATCCTGTCTTCTCCTCTAATCTCCCCACCCCTCTGCCTTTCTAATGAGGAATGGATCCTAGTCTCCAGTGATCGGTTAACCAGGGCTGCAACTGACCATTATTTATTAATGTTATAATGTCTGAAGCAATAAGAAGCCGATATATGGTATTTGCACTTATGAATGGATTAGCAACCCAACTTGGAAGCTCACTTGCTTGAGACTCAGTAAGGGTTAACACGCTGTGAGGAGGACAGGGTTCTGAGGAGGCCAGGACTGGCCTGGAGCAAGGTGACGGAGCAGCACGGCGGAGCACAGGACCTTCTCCCTGGAGACACCAGGTGGATTCAGCTGAAAGATGGCTGCTGAAGGCTGCTGGGTATTGATAAGCCGCATGCATAGGAATCAGGTGGAGATAACAGCAGAGCCTGAACCCACGCCCTGGGGTTGACACTCACATGAATACTGAGGGACTTTCCCATCACTTCTTTATGGTTCAGTATGCCCTTCTGTATTCCATTCAGTGTATCCGTTTTACTTCTATGATATTAGTTTAAAGAGTGACCTACATAAATGTGGCCAGCCTACCTTTTAAGTCTATGTTTTATTTTATTAAACCTGACATCATATCTCCCCAAAGAACTTGCTATTCAAATTCAATTAAACCGTTACCATTAATTCCGTGCACAAACAATGGGCTACGATAGATGTTCTGCAGAAATACCATCGGTGATTTAGATCAGCAAAAATGTTAGCATTGGGAAGCTTAGCGCACTGTGCTATCCCCATGTAGCCATTTTAATTACCCTGACTAATTCTGAGAGGGATTCTTCTGGGTATGACCTCATGACCATGAAACATGATCAGCCATTGGACAGATCCCTCCACCCTCCCAGCCGACTGAACCAATCAGCTTCCACGTGATGCTGTTATGAATCGATCAAAGTGTGTACGTCCATATTGAGCCACATGAGAGCCAGGCCGTATCACGTTTCTCAGCCTCCGGACCGCGGGAGTGTTCCCTGGTGTTTTCCTGATATCTGGCGTCAACAAGTGACCCTGAGCAGATACAGATGTATGCTGTACATACAGTCACGTGGTCTTTTTTCAAGATGGACGATTCACGGTGATAAGTCATAGTATTTTCAGCCAGCCGTCACAATTAACAAATTAGCACATCCATCTCGTCACCATCGTGCGATCAATAAGCGGTCTAAATAACAAGCGAAACCAGCCGGATCAATGTCTGGCAGGAGAGGAAACGCGGAGCAGGATTTCCATTAGTGACCCTCCAGTCCGCCACTCCCAACACATGCAGGGTCTGCACCAGAGCCCCAACACCTGACGGAGACGCACCTGTGGCTGAGCTGGGACCCACGCAGGCTGGACATGGTGTCCTCCAGGTTCTGCCTCAGGTCCAGAACGTTCTGCACCGTCCGCTTCCTCTGCGACTCTGGGTCTAGAACATAAAGTCATGCAATATTACTAGTCTATACTATATTAGCTTCACTATTTCACTATCAACCTTCACTATCTCACTATTTAGTTATTTATCAGATGGCTTACTCCAAAGCAATTTACTGTGAATTCAGATACAAGTCATTAAGGAGCAGGTAGGGGTTAGACAGTGACTACAGAGACAGGTCATTAAGGGGCAGGTAGGGGTTAGACAGTGACTACAGAGACAGGTCATTAAGGGGCAGGTAGGGGTTAGACAGTGACTACAGAGACAGGTCATTAAAGGGCAGGTAGGGGTTAGACAGTGACTACAGAGACAGGTCATTAAGGGGCAGGTAGGGGATAGACAGTGACTACAGATACAGGTCATTAAGGAGCAGGTAGGGGTTAGAGCATCTTGCTTTACTTTCTGCCATGGGAGTCAAACACCCATATCTGCGTGTGTGTGTGTGTGTGTGCGTGTGTGTGCATGCGTGTGTGCGTGCGCGCGCGCGCGTGTGTGTGTGTGTGTGTGTGTGCGCGTGCGCCTGCATTATTTACATCCAGACTAGGGGGCTGGAGGGGTGGAAATGTGGGGCAGGCTGGCATTCCACATTCAAGACATATTGTCATTAATATTCAGACACATTTCACACCATGGTCACCATGGTAACGCCTACTTTCAGTGGCTCCCCTCCAGCACAGCCAGTCCTGGTTTTAGCGGTAAATCCACAACATGCCATTCCTCGCTCCGTTTAAAGACACCACTGTGGGATGTTTTTTTCTGGCTTTATTTTGTCACGCACAATTTAAAAACCATTCATCCACTTCCTGTCCTGGTATGACGACCCGAACACGCAGCGCAGCGGTAATCAAGACCGTCCTCTTGGCTTGCTGGGTCGGCCCAGTGGGTCACGTTAAGTCAACACCGTAGTTCCTCTGGTGGACGTCGTGGTCTGAGAGCCGAGGTGAATGAGAAAAAGAATCTTCCAGGCTGAAGCGCCAGAGAACTGCTGAACGGGAGTTTTCCACCCCAGTGAGCCGGACGCAGTAATACCCAGCAGGAAGGAACCGGGTTTTCTGTACATTCTGTATGTTAAGCATCTGAGCGCAAAGGGGCAGGTCAGGGATCACAGGCTTGTGAAAATATGCTGTTCTCATCAGGAGAGTTGAGCAAATGCAGCAGAGCATACAGATATGGGTACTGAAGACGTTGGATTTGAAACACACATGTCGACATGTGCAAGCGTGCGCACACATTAGCACGCACACATAAACACACATGCTTATTAAACACACACATAATTATTGTACACATATTAAACTGCATGTTTTTGTGCCTTAACTATAATAAACGCATGGTTTGAATGTGTTGAACAGAGTGAACAGTAATTGGCTTGTTGTTGATGAAGGACTTGGACTACACTCACTGACTCTGACCTGAGGTGAATACTTCCGGAAGCCTCTTAAAAAAAACGATGCAGAATAGGAAAGTAATTACAACTGCTAAAAGGTTCCCGGGCCCTGTTGGGCATCGCTCTGATGACAGGGCAAACACAGGCCCAAATGAACGAGAGGTCTGACAACTTTATTGCACCCAGATGATTGATAGAGCAAACTGAGCAAGCCAGGTCTCTGTAGTTCTGACAGAACCTACCAGTACAGCACTGGTCATATCTCATCCATATGGATATATTTGGTCAAATGTTGAGTCGCTAATCATGGTCATAAAATCTGAGGGATGCAACTGGTAGCGCAGCATAGAACAACTCCTTCCTGTGTTGGCCAAAGTCCTGAGTAGACTCCAGCCCTTCCATCCCTCTCAGCCTCAGAGCAGCCTCTACACTGAGCTCCAGGAGTCCAACACAATGCAAAGATCACCACATTTCCAGATAGGAACTTTGCCAATAATGGAACCCAGAGACAGTACAGCTCTGTCTATATTTACTGTAAAACGGTACTATTACCGTTTAGAAGAAATATGATCTTCTCAGGGGTTGTTAGTATCTCTGGGAAGGCAGAATAGATAAAGAAGTAAGCATAACACTTAAGACATAAATAGATATTAGAATACACTCTGTGATATTGATTATTTCGTGTTAGTCTTTGATAAGGAGCCATGACTAACACATGGAAGCGACAAACCTCTAAACTCTGAGTTTCACAATTTAGAAGTTTAATTGAATTACACGTCACAGTGCATCTTGGTTACAGCCCTAGTCACAATATGCACGTGCTGAGGAGACTAACACTATTAACTAGGATAAAAAAAGAGCACACCACGATGCAGGAAAAAACTTGTTTTGACAACTTTGCCTGGACACCAACTGTGTGGAAGTCAATAAATGATTAAACTCACATTTATAATAGCACGTCCTGCAAGACAAGACGGTATGTATACTCAAAGGCTAAATAATGAGTCACTCTGTCTATCACTCTCGCTTGTCTGTCTCTCGTCTGTCTCCATCTCCCTCTCCCTCCCTGCCCATCCAACTGATGCAATGCTGGCATACAGGACACTGTTCCACATCTGTCTGTAGCCTGGGATGTATTGAGATACCTAATGGCTGTCCTTGTGTAAACAACACTATAATATATGTATAATATATGTAATATGTATATATGAGGGACATAAGGTGTATGCCCTACAGACCTGGTACGTTAATTCATGACAGGTATATTGATGTGCTGATATGCTGTATATAGTGCAGTTGGAAACACAGAGACAACATGGATTAAACCAAATGTTAAACCATGTTGTGAATTTGTCCTGCCTAACTGAACTTTCAAATATCTAATCGGAAAACTGCTCAATGAAAAGCTACAAGTGTAGATAAAATCACAAAACTAACCTACACTTAGCTACTTAGCCTACAGTGACGCGTCTATAAAGAATGCCTCAAATTTGAGTTCATTACATTTTCATAACCGAACCCAGGCATGAACCGATTGTCGGACAAGAGTCACCATTGTTTCAACGATAAACATTTTTTAGTTCTATTGGCAATGAAAATGAGCATTTGTGCAGCCCACATTTGCTGACCTTGAACTGGCATCCAGCTAGCCTGCAACATGTTTATGGTTATCAACGTGCTGGGTATGACAGCTGTTTCTTAAATATGAAAATAAAAAATGCAAAATTCACTCACCAATTTTTGGTGAGTAATGGTACAAATGTTCCATCAAGCTGGGCAAAGTTGTGGAATTAATTCAGTGACTGATCCTATTAACGAAGGCTGCCATGTGCTTTCGTACAACAAGACAACCCTCTGTCGAAGGACACAACAAATTCCCTATATATATTTTTTTGATTCACTTAAGCTGAAAAAAAGCCTGCGTGGCATTGTCCACACCAAGAATGTGTTGCAGTCCATGAATGGATCTATTTAGACCAACACTACTATTACTGTACCACTACAACTACTGCTGTTGAGTGCTATTTTCTATTTAGTCATAGAGCAAAAACGCTAAATAAAATACAGGTAATTTAGGAGCTGGTAATGGTTTGAGTGTCATGCTCCATTATTGCTACAGGTAGACTACACGTATGTGGGATCAAACCCAGAACCTTTCATAAGGGTTTTAACATCCTAGCACTATGGTATTCTGCCCCATATACACACTAGTCAAGTATTTCTCCCCAAGTGCAGAGACCTCAAATGTATCAATTATACGATGAATTACAAATATCTACTTATATGGCAACAAGTGCCGTTTCTTGTGGAAGAGAGTGAACGGGGAAAGTGCTGAACGTCCTCCACATGTGAGCATGTGACCCTGAGAGGCAGGAGGCTCGCCACGCCCCTGAAAACAAAGCAGCAACTGTGGCAGCTTATCATCTTAAATGGTCATGAATAATTCATCCAGTTGATAAATTAATTAATTTATGTTTTTTTGTTTTGGGGGGGGAGGGGGAGTTGAAGTAATGACCTCAGGTTATTAAAACACTGCAGACGCCAGTGTACTTCATTGTTATGGTAAGACATACTAGCCTGGCGCATGAGCTGATGAATATTTAATGCACTGAGGTTATAAAACCAGCACTAGGCGCGGTACTGTGTGACTCTGAGCAACCTTGGTCCCATAAAACAGTGGCACGGTTATTGACTCACATGAAATATAACGATTCAAAACTTAGACGCTGCTAATTGATCGGTTCCATGGCTTGATGACACTTACGTCAACTCTTACACGATTGGCCCCCGTATACCCTAATGAAGCGTGGACAACGCACTGAATCACTGGGAATGTTTTCATTAGGACGAATCAGGCGACCGCAACACAACATGCGCCATCAAGTAGAGCTACGTCAACACATCGGCCATCCACAAATGTAAGGACGTCCACAGCATACAGGGGCAGGGGAGTGTAGTGGCTATGCTGTTTAACCCCCAGGCGAAAGGTACTGGGTTCGAGCCCCAACATCCACAGTCTACCAGTTCGCCTCCTTGAGCTCTACTTGACATGTCATGACATGGATCTGAAATCATCTTCTTAATGACATGGATCTGAAATCACCTTCTTCATGACATGGATCTGAAATCATCTTCTTCATGACATGGATCTGAAATCATCTTCTTCATGACATGGATCTCAAATCACCTTCTTCATGACATGGATCTCAAATCATCTTCTTCATGACATGGATCTCAAATCATCTGAGAAACTGCTGTGGATGAAAGCGTCTGCTAAATGCCATTTGGAAGCAACATGCGTGAGGGCATGAGGGATTTGAACCCATGTGGAGAATGCCAAACAACCATGCGCACTGTAATTAGGATCCAAGGGTTGGGACCGGACGCTCCTCTTTAGACCGGTGTGGTCAGAGAACCAGGACACCCTGCTATTTGGACATGGTATCTTTAGAAAGTGTGCTACACAGCTGACAGCATAGGGTTGTTATTCTGCTCTGGACCGACAAATCCTCCTCAAAATCCTGTCTCCCCCGACTGATCTGTCTGGGATGGACGTTTTTTTACCTTCTGGAATATGGAGCAAAGTAAATCCATATTTAATCAACCTCCAGGGCGACTTCACACAGGACACTAATGCCTTTAAAGTTTACTAAATAGATTTGACGTGACCCATTTTATTCAGCCCCAGTTAAATTGGCACAATTGCAAATAAAATCCCCAGTGAGAACATATTGAATTTAACCATCTGCCTCCTGGAGTACAATGAAACTCCTCCGCACTCAAAACATAGATTTTAAAATGTAATCACACAAAATTGAATCCATCCATACATTTCGTATGTTATTGTGATTGTGTTATAGTGACAGTAAATAGGAAAATCATCATACATACTGTGAATTATTTTGACATTTCCTTTTTGGAACAAACCCTCAAAAATACACAATAATATCAGAGTGCACACATCATTAACGTCACCTATCCTGCAGATGCATACACTAACTGTAAGATATAATCAATCACTCTGTCAAATCTTGCAACAAACCCTCAAGAACACACCTGCAGTGAGAAGATGAAGACAGAGATCCTTTTTGCCATCTTCCCTGCTGTTGGCCGCACCGCGCGCTACCACACGCTACCACGCACGCTACCACGCACGCCCCCGCGCACGCCATCTGTCTGCAGCCACGGGTGAATGGAACTGGGAGGGGGCTAAATGTGTGTCTAATGTACACCTTAAAATAAACCACGGATCCGGCATGGCTGCCTTCCCGCTCTCTGAGTAGCAGGGACCCACACGTCGCCTAGCTAGTGCTTAGTGGCTAGCAGCTAGCATGGGAGTCATCTGGGGAGCAAACTGGAAGGCAGATCAGTACGCCAGTGCTGAACCGTGGGGACACCAAAAGCAACTAGACAGCAACGGCGTTATTAACACTGGGGACGAACGGCCCTCAACACACGTGCGACAGCTCTGTCGTCACGTCTGAGCAGAGACAGGGCCGAGAGCTCACTGCCGAGAGATTCAGCGTTTCTCTCGGAAAGGAATCCACGCGGTGGATACAGCCGCACTCCGACAGCCGCCAGCCAACATGGGGACGGCAAACACCAGCAACACGCAAACCAAAGGGAGAAGATGACGAGGTTTTCCATTGCGTAGAAATGGTGTCATTAATTCCAGAGCAGATTGTTGCAGAGGACATGGAACCCCATCCCCAACGCCCGCCGAGAACCCCTTGGAGAGAGGCAGTAGGTCCCAGCAGCCATCAGGTGGCCAGCGTGCGTTTGAGGCACCAAGCTGTTGACCTCATCAAACATGAGCCAATCAAGGGGGTCCTGGCGCAGGAGACCGGGAGTGGGCCAACGCTGTTCTACTCACCCAACATCTGGCTAAAGAGCAGCTGCTCCAGGTCCCCCAGCACCGTCACCACCAGCTCCGGGTCCACCTTCAGGAAGGGTTTGTTGTCCCCGGCGCCACCCCCATCCTCCCCCGGGCCTTTGGACCCCGAGTCGCCCCCTCCGTCAGCCCCCTGCTTCTTCCCCTGGCCGGCCTTGCTGGAGAGAATCTCGTCGTCCGACTTGCCGTCTTCCGGTGCTGCCTTGCTCAGCGGCTTTACCTCGGCGTAAGGCCCGCGGGGGATGCGGCTCTGGCTCTTGCCCAGGGCCGACTGAGCGGCTAGTGGGCCGAAGGGCTTGGCCTTGGCCTGGAACAGAGAGTGCTCAGACTTGGAGAGGTTGCGCGAGAGAGGGGCGCCACCGGCCCCCGTGGCCAGGCCCGCCCCGGGGGTCTTGGGTTTGCCCGTCTTGCCGTGCCCGGCGCCGGTCTTGGACGCCATGTCATCGCACCACCTGGGCTCGTACAGGTGCAGCTTCTTCTCGGCGTCGGTGAGCACCGCCAGGTTGGTCATGGAGCGCTGCTTGCGGAGGTTGGACGACACGGGCAGCCTGCCCTCGGTGCTGCCCGCCCGGTACACCCTCAGCTCCCCGCGCTGGCTGCTCTGCGGGCCGCCGGGCTTGGCCCTCTTGGGGGCCATGCCCACGGCTTTACCGTTGGGCTGGCCGTATGCCTTCGTGCTGTCGCTCCTCTCCATCCTCTCGGAACCTCCGCCTCTTCCTCTGGCTCTCAAGCTGCCGCCCGCATGCCAGCGAGCAGAAGAGCATCAACGGGGACAAGAAGAGATGAGGAGAAAAAACACGCAGCCCGCTAGAATCCGCCTCTCCGGTCGTCGTCGTCAGGGGAACCGCGGGCGCGCAGGGGGGGGAGAGAGGGAGAGAGAGCTTCCTGCAGCAGAGAGGCGCTGCAGCCTGGCTGCGTTACCGGCGAGATCCCCCCGCGATGAGATCCCCGTCTCCTGGCTGACGGTCCTGTTGCAGCTGCAGCTGTTTGCAACGCTGCCCAGTCGCTCCCTTTTCCACTCCTCTCCTCCTCTCCTGTTCTCTCGTCCGCCCTCTCTCTCGCGCTCCGTTCCTTCCCCCCTCCTCCTCCTCCTCCTCCTCCTCTTTTTCCACACTCCTCCTCC
>OMKQ01069150.1:0-11284 GCA_900302335.1 Phycis phycis | reverse complement strand
AGTATAACGTAGTGTAATGTACAGTGTAATGTACAGTATAACGTACAGTGTAATGTAGTGTAATGTACAGTGTAATGTACAGTATAATATACAGTGTAATGTACAGTATAATGTAGTGTAATGTACAGTGTAATGTACAGTATAATGTACAGTGTAAAGTACAGTGTAATGTACAGTATAACGTAGTGTAATGTACAGTGTAATGTACAGTATAATGTACAGTGTAATGTACAGTATAATGTAGTGTAATGTACAGTATAATGTACAGTGTAATGTACAGTGTAATGTAGTGTATTGTACAGTATAATGTACAGTGTAATGTACAGTGTAATGTACAGTGTAATGTACAGTATAATGTACAGTGTAATGTACAGTGTAATGTACAGTGTAATGTACAGTATAATGTACAGTGTAATGTAGTGTAATGTACAGTGTAATGTACAGTGTAATGTACAGTATAATGTACAGTGTAATGTACAGTGTAATGTAGTGTAATGTACAGTGTAATGTACAGTGTAATGTAGTGTAATGTCTAATATGTACAGGACGTGAGAGGGAAACTGATCCTTGAAGAAACCCCTCAGTCCTTCAGGAGGGGAGCGGTGATAGCGGATGCTGAGAGACACTGACTTGGCGCGGTGATAGCGGATGCTGAGACAATGACTTGGCACGACTTCGCTTCCGCTGAAGTTACACAGCGAATCTTTGAAACTCGCAGCGAGTGAAAAACAACAGCTCCCAACCTGCACACACCACGATGCTAAGAGATCACTACAAAAAGGTGGAAAGAAGCTACCTTTAAGATCTGATTCTTGTTGAAGTTGTTGAAGTCATATTTGCGTTGGCAGTCCTCCTTGAGCAGCAGGTTGTAGAGAGCCAGCCACACCTGGCCGTCCAGCTGGCTCATCTTGTGATGGTCTTCTGGGGGGATCTTCTGCCATGTGCCATTCATGTACTTTTCAACCTCACCTTTAGTTATGTTGTATTAAGATAATGAATTAAAAGAAGACAATGTATGTATGCTTTTTGGTCAAAAGAAGGAATGGTTACATGGAAAAGTTGCAACTGTACAGTATATGAGCTAGCTATGAATAATATATATAACCAGTAATAGCATAAGAATACTGAAAACGCTCTCCTGACATCATCATCCCCTCTGTGTTACCTGCTGTGCAACGACGCCAGGGGCAGCAGTCAGTCAGCTGCACCAACACACAGGGCATGTTGTGGACGCAGAGCAGTCGGTTGATCACACTGATGCTGGAGAGGTGCGACACGATGTTGACAGGGTTGCAGTTAGTCATGTATTCCTCTGACACCTCAACAAAACGTCTGGCCCCGTCCTCGCCTGGTATGCAACACTTTTCTCTCTTTCCGGATGCACTTCCACGTCCTGCCTGTCTTGGCTCCCTATCTATCATGAAGAAGATGTTAGAGAGAGTGTAGTCACCTGTCAGCGTGATCAGTGATGTAGCGCAGCACCGACAGGGCCTTGAGGGAGATCTCAAACTCCAGAGCGGAGTTCTGCGCCTGCAACTCCTAGAACCGGTGCAACACCTTCGATTCAGCACCCAAAAACACCGGAGAACTTCGGCGCTTCATTCTGCATACAACAGCTTGTCCGACGCGGGCCTGACAATTTCAGGAGTACTCAATAGAGTTGTAGTATTGTAAAATCCTAAGTAAACTCAAATATACCGTATCCTAATCAAAACTTAGTTTTTTGCCACGTCTTGCGTGACACACTGTGACCGTTTCAAACCGTTTCCACAATGTCACCACATAATGAAAAAATCTTTCACGATTCATAACTAAAACAATATCACCACCGTTAAATCTTAAGGCCTTATGCTTCCGAAATGGAGGCGGTCATTACGGTGTGACGTCACGACGTACAAGCCCTCAGGCGGCAACGATCGATGATCGCTCATAAATA
Organism: Phycis phycis; assembly: GCA_900302335.1. Taxonomy (NCBI): domain Eukaryota; kingdom Metazoa; phylum Chordata; class Actinopteri; order Gadiformes; family Phycidae; genus Phycis; species Phycis phycis. The sequence goes on along the minus strand of OMKQ01069150.1, from coordinate 9,348 downwards.
CCAACATTTAACCTCTAACAACCACGTTATAATCAATCGCTTTATAATAAAATAACCGGTTATTTGTGGGTAAACTTCTCTCCATGCAGTAATTAAAAACAGGATACGTTCGTTAGTTTGACGGTTCACCGTTTGCAGACATACCCGAGTTAACTGTTTAACTGTGACATAACTGGGTCGCCTTAAGTTGATGTTTGGGTTACCTTTGAGAGCCCACCTTCATAAGACACGCCGCCCTCACCTGCATGGTGGGTGAACCCGGCTGGGTCCCGGCCAGGCTGTGGCGGTCCTGGGTGGGGGGGCCGTCCCTGGAGGTTCTGCTGGCCAGCAGTGTGAGCTTGCGGTGGCAGTAATCCACCAAGTCAAGTACAGAGTCATCAGCAGCTTCACACGAGTCCTGTCCAACCCATAAATAAATCTGCTCTGACTCGGCTCTATACGACTGTGTGTGTGTGGTGGATACAATATGTTATTAAGCGTGGGTTATGGTATTGTGTTATTTTCCTTTTACTTGATCACACGCACCTTATGAAACATGATGGTTTCCAGGAGGTTTATGACGGTGGCTTCATGATGAATCTAAAATCAGGGAGAGAGACGCACATGGTCTGGTCACACTGGTTCACACCGAGCATGACCACAACAAGCAGCTTCCCAGGCATCAGGGTTAGGGTCAGGGTCAGGTTTAGGGTTAGGGGTTAGGGTTAGGGTTAGGGTCAGGGTGGGTTAGGGTTAGGGTTAGGGGTTAGGGTTAGGGTTAGGGTCAGGTTTAGGGTTAGGGTTAGGGTTAGGGTCAGGGTGGGTTAGGGTTAGGGGTCAGGGTCAGCTCACCACCATGTAAAGAGGAAATGTGCTCGCTGGGTTGAAGTCCTGCAGCTGGCACAGCACAGGCAGCACTTTGTGTTTCCACACCTCGGCTAGGATCAACCCGTGGACCAGAGTCGGTATCTGAAGGGGAAATGAAAGCGATGATGTTGTTGTTTTCATTATTGTTTTCAGTGTGTGTGTATATATATATGTATAAGACTAAGTAAGACACACTATCTTACAGTGTATTATTATTATTATACATTATCTTACACAGTATTTATGAATATTTATAGATACCTTTCCATGTGCCACCAGGAGCTCCTTGACATACTCATCATGTGCTGAGGAGGCACTGAGTATGGCTTGCATGTTCAGTTTCTCTACATACTCATGTTGTCTGAACCACCTGTGTCTCACACACACACACACACACACACAATACATAGAATAATATTATTTGTGCTTTCAAAAACTTGAAAAAGATGACATCTTCACATGTTAACACAAATTGGCAAACCACTTCCTCAATGTAGTCTATTGCTGTACTGGAATTTGTTTCAAAATTAGTCAGGCAAAGTCGTCCACATCAAGAATACACAAGGCTAGGTTGCTAACTCAACAGGGCTTGAACAACTCAATGCATCATGGGATTGTTTGTTGGCGATACTCCGCCATTTCGGGAGTACTCAATAGAGTTGTAGTATTGTAAAATCCTAAGTAAACTCAAATATACCGTATCTTAATCAAAACTTAGTTTTTTGCCACGTCTTGCGTGACACACTGTGACCGTTTCAAACCGTTTCCACAATGTCACCACATAATGAAAAAATCTTTCACGATTCATAACTAAAACAATATCACCACCGTTAAATCTTAAGGCCTTATGCTTCCGAAATGGAGGCGGTCATTACGGTGTGACGTCACGACGTACAAGCCCTCAGGCGGCAACGATCGATGATCGCTCATAAATACCAACATTTAACCTCTAACAACCACGTTATAATCAATCGCTTTATAATAAAATAACCGGTTATTTGTGGGTAAACTTCTCTCCATGCAGTAATTAAAAACAGGATACGTTCGTTAGTTTGACGGTTCACCGTTTGCAGACATACCCGAGTTAACTGTGACAACTGGGTCACCTTAAGTTGATGTTTGGGTTACCTTTGAGAGCCCACCTCCCTGAGGGAGCAGACCTCCAAGCTGCGGACACATCCCTCCGCTTCCCCCGGCAGAATTACACACGCATCCATTGGGAGTCAAAAGGCGAAGCCGAAGTGGTTGTGAAGGATCACCGGAGTGGTTCTGGTGATCGCGATACTGCAGGTCCCATGGTGGTCATGGTGACAACAAACCAAACTCAGTAAGGTTTACTGAGGTCGTGCCCTTCCCCTCCGGGTGGGGGCAGAAGTGGGTCGCATTCACACTCGACTCAATAAGGGCTTAAATGAATCCTTAAATGAACAGATCATGTGATTATACCCCTATAGTATAATTGAGTTTTTTGTGTTTTCTGAAAAACCTGAAAAAAATTACTTGGGGCATTATCTAAGGAGAGTGAAGGTATGCTTTATTTACATTGTCCACGTTCCTCCTGAGACCCAGGCACACTGAAACAGAGGCACACTGAGACCTAGGCACACTGAGACAGAGGCACACTGAGACCTAGGCACACTGAGACCTAGGCACACTGAGACAGAGGCACACGTATAAAAACCTTTCAAGCTGACCAGGCGGCTGCAAACTAAAAACACTTAATTACACACATAACACTTAATTAAAAACAAATAATTACTCCATGCCAGTGGATTTATAAAACCCTAATAACTTTTTACATTACTTCACAAGTGAAATGTACGGCTTTTCATGGGTCTTCGGGAGAAACATCTTCGTTCAAGGCAGATCCATCCATTGTGGGTATGTCTCAATTGGCTCAAGCTACTTCCAGCACACAATGATGTTTGGGTCGTTCTCTAGCCGCTCGTCCAGTTCCTTGTAGCTCATTCCTGCAGGAATGAAAGCACACCGAGGGCAAATAGGACATCAAACTCTCAGAGCCCCATCTTGGAATTTAAATGACCCAAACGACTAAGTGACACTGAACTGAGGCCGTCAGCTCTGAACTCACCTGTTTTACAGCAGATCTCATCATAACTGTGACAGCCGGTGTACAGTCGGGGGGGCGGGCTCTTCTCATCCTGACACACCTTCACAGGGAACTTCTGCAGTCGCCGTATCAAACCCTTCATCAGGCCAAACTGGACCAGTCTCCTGGAAGGACACAGCAGGAAATGTGCAGACCCAACATCAGCCTTGACCACATCTGAACATTGTCGTCCAGGTGCGTGCTTTTTTTTGTTTGTTTCTTAAGATTCATCTTTTTAGTTTTTAATAGACAAGTGGAGGGTAGGCAGGAGAGTATGGTCCAGAGAGGGGAAGACGTGCAGCAAATGACCACGGGTTGGAATCGAACCCGGGTCGCCGTCACAAGCCTTAATGGTATGTGCTCTAACCGGTGAGCTACCATCAGATGTGTGTTGACGGACCTCTCGTCCACTCTCTGAAGCTGCTGTGAGTAACGAGAGGCGAGGTCCCGAACAGTGGTCCCCGGGGTCAGACCACAGTACAGCTGGAACACGTCTCTCAGGCCGGCCTGCTTCTGACCTGACCCACAGGGACACGTGTTAGTGGTGAATGGGGAAAACACATGTTTGTCATGTCTGTGGCCTCACACCTCTCTACCTTGCTTTGTGACATATCTCAGGCATTCCTCCTGAATGGACTTGTTGTCAATAAGGCTCTGGACTGTGGGTGTTGTGCAGTACACATTGGAGTACTGGGGGGGAGAACAAGTAATAATCAGCATTGAATCTGTTAAATAAATCAGGCAATGGATCTGGTTCTGTACTGTACCTGAAATATTGACACCATGGTGACCACGCCATAGTACCTATCAAGAGAAACAATGTCAAGGCCAACATGTCAGACATCACGTAGAAGTCCAATCAAACTAAATGTACTTACAGGAGATTTTGCACAGCTATGCGAACCAGATTTAACTCAACATCTGCCTCAGCTGAGATCTTCTGGATGTGTCGAAACCCATCAATATAGGGCAGGATCTAAGAGAGCCATATGAACATTATGGACTGAAGCACATGTTGCTTAACTTACATTGTGCAAACTGCTTCTGAGGTTAGTTGTCTTCCCAGCTACTCTAAGCAATTACACTAAACAATACCCACATATCCAGTCTGCATGAAAACGTCAATCACACATTTGAATAAATATTTAATTGAATACACCCTAAAGTGATAAAGAAATGTTTTCATTGTCAGTAAGCCCTGCCTGTTGAGTGGTCAGGTCCCACTGGGATTTAATAAAATTATCTTTGCATTTAGCAAACACTGGAACGTCATATTCTTGCACTATGGGTGGATCTTTGCGTTGCTCTATAAGCTTCAGATGGATCGTGTTGGACTCGTCTGCAAGAGATAAACAGAGCAAAGCGTCACGCAACATGCATCACACACGCAATCCTTTTGTCATACATTACAATGCAACACGTCTGTGCACGCCAGCCGGTACCTATGAGCAGGGTGCACGCGCCGGTGGCGTTGAGCTCCTCCAACAATGTCGACATTATAGGCAGAAGTTTCTGCTTGCACTCCTCATTGGATATAAAACCTGTCTCCAGCTGCAGACGTGTCAGGGAAATGTTAAGACCACATTCACAATAGCAACACGAAACAGTTATCCAGATGTCATCCAGGAAGTTCCCATTACCTCCAGGGTGGTTAGGTACCCCGACAGCTTCTTGACTATGGGCTCCAGGGCACAGGTCTTGCTCTGTGCATCACACACAAGGCCCAGGTTAAACAGCAGGGCGTTCCGGCTGTACTTCTTATGTTCAATGCATACTGGACAGCCAATTAGTTTCTTGCCCATGGCAGTCCTGCAGATTAAACATAAATTAGACATATTAAAAGGAGAAAGAAAGGTACGATCTAGCAAACCACTGGTGCTCTTTGAGGGGATACTTTTGGAGGCAGTACATACACAGTGATGAGCTTGTTCTGTAGTTCTGGCTTGGTAATAATATACACCTGCACCGTGTCGAACAGCTCGCGAGAGATGTACTCCTCCGGCACCTGGAAGAGGGATCCTGTTTCGCACTGACGGAATACATATGCATGCATGCATTTTTTTCAGAACCTCTTGCTGTACACTTACCTGGTACGTGATTTTGGGGCCGAGAGTCGGGTGAAACTCACTGAAGAAAACACACTCTATGCGACTCGCCATTCCCATGACAATCCAGCTATTGCCCCCGATCGAAAACGTTAACTGCGAATGCAAACAGGCCTGCAGGATTTCAGTAGCTGACTCTTGCAGCAGAAGATGCTCCACTCGTCGCCCTGCCTGCTTGGTTTTTAAACTTCGAGCTAACCACAGCTATCCTTAGCTGTCTAAGTAACATGGAAAGGACACACCAGGGACAATTTGTAGAGATCCAGTCGCTTTGACGATTGTGACATGGCCGAAAACCAAAGTATAGGTCTATATCTGGGTTAACTGTTTTAAAATAACTGCTTCAAATGAGCAAACCACTGTACCACTGAGCCTGCACCAAAACGTGTGGTTGTTTGCGACGGCGTCGGTGCAGTTGGATGTGACGCATGCGCAAGCGCATGCGCATGAGAGTAGTAACGCAACACTACCGGAGGTTCACACACACACGCAGGAGTTAATATATAATAAAATACCACATATAATACAAATTGTTTATGTGATAACGATGCGCAGATCTTAAGAAAGCCATGTGTGTAATAGAGGAGAACTAAGCTACATGCGATCCATAGCGGAACGTGTCGGTATAATACGCAGCTCGCCTGAGACCAGACCAGACGTGTGATGTGGAGGAGAGCTCTGGACGCGTGCAGGCGGGTCGGCCACCCCAGAAGAACTGGGCTAAAGGTAAGAATGCTTGCTGCAGTAATCAACGTTTTATGGGATGGATCAACATCCATGGGATTGGGATGGCCTGATGTTTTCAAAGTCCAGTAAACCACGTCGTGATGATCGTGGCTGGCACATGGTTATTGTATGCTTATTGAGGGCTAGACGGATTTAGTGAAGGATCAATGATCACCGCATGATGCATCGGTGGTAAAATGAACATAAAACTCAGCGAAAGGTGAAATGGTGGTTATCATATTAGATAGCAGCAGTGCTTAATTTGTAAAGTGGGAGGTCGCAGAGGGGCGGGTGGATCCGGCAGCTCAGTACGGGGGTCAGAGGTAATGGAACAAAAAACAACAACATAATAAATCTAACCGAAGGTTATAGGGTAGGGTATATAGGTAGGGATGGAGGGGGGGACGTTTCGGATTGAGGACGAAACGATCAAATGCATTTAATCACAGCTGACAAGTTACGCGGAAACAATTTCGACCTTGGAAGTTGCATTAAACTAATGGTGACAGCGCTATATTCAAAGTAACGAGGCATTGACTGAGAAATTGTCCAGTGCATCAGCCCTCAACAAATGTGACGGCCAGTGTTGAGTCGGTCTGATGACTAACAACAACACAGGCCTTATTTCCCCCCGAGTTTCTATTAATTCCGGTCCTCTTCAGGGAATATGTGGCACACGTCCCCCCCGCGTGGCCAGTGTCCCCGCAGCGCCCCCCGTCCCGAGCGCAAGCATGACGGGGTCACAAGCGCTGGACCTGTGGAGAAGGTACTTTGAAGAGAGGGGTGTGGCAGAACCGCACCACTCCAGCCAGTACATCGTTGCACATCTGCTGGGAGCTAAGACGGTGAGAAAATGTTCTGACAGTGTGTGACGTGATCAGATCCGCGCTATATAGCTGGTTCACTGTAGCCAATGCTTTGGTTAAACCTCTAAGAATTATGAACCCATCCTCCCACACATCAATTAAAGGAATCAATAAAGAGATGGATTTGCTGGCTGCAGAGAAATTAATTTATAAATTCTAATTGTAATATTAGACATGTGTTCACAGATAGAAAGCATCAGACACGAAGAGTTGAACAAGCTTCTGAGTCGTGACAAAATCGAGCATTTGTGGGAGCTTTGCATCAAGCGACTTTCCAGGTCTGGAGGATATCAGCAACACATTTCTACACTGCTGTTCTCCTGTCAGCCCACTTGCATATGAGGCTGTGTGTGTTTTAGGATGCCAGTGCAGTATGTCATTGAGGAGTGGGACTTTCGAGACCTGACACTGAAGATGAGACCTCCTGTTTTCATCCCCAGACCGGAAACAGAGGTTAGAGACGGACACATTGTTGTGTTGTTGTCCAAAGCGCGCAGCGTTGCCATTCATTCCCTGTGAGATGAGGTGTTCCGCTGCCAGCACCTCCCCTGGGCTCCCAACACCGCGCTGAGCTCAGAGGAGCCGGCTTCATATGTAACACATGTACTGGGCAACATCATCAAAAGGTGTGTCCTGAACCTGGCGACCGCGTGAAGCTTGCGTCTGGGGGTCCTGAAGGTCTCTTCACTGTTTGTGGTGCAGGAGTTGGTTGAACTGGTGCTTGCAGACCTCCAGGGCAAACAAGACACTGGATTGCATGGTCAACTGACATGCTTGGAAGTGGGCTGTGGTTCTGGTGCCATCACACTCAGTCTGCTGAAAGGCCTTCCTCAGGTAAGGTAGATTACTCAACTAAACTACATTAGTGAAATGTAGTTTAGCATCTTTGTCGGTTGTACTTCTGATTTAGCTTGGTTTGCTAAGCTGTTGCTTAACAGCTTGTATTTATAATATACCATTGCTTCATCTGCATCCAGCTAAGAGCTATTGCCTTGGATCAAAGCAAGCATGCAGTGGATCTGACAAGAGAGAACGCAGTCAGGTACGTATCTCGTGTGCTACTCTGTATCAATGGAAATGCAATAGGATGACACATGTTCTGACTGAACTCTGAGGGGAACTTATTCTACAGATTAGGCCTTGAAGATAGACTGCAGGTCCATCATGTGGATGTGATGAAAGGTAAGCTAAGACGAACGACAACAGTGGGATTTGTATTTATTTACATGAAGTCGTTCTGAAGAATGTGTTATGATTGGTGTTTCAGATCCTGAAGTCCTTTTGAGTCTGAGTGACTCCATCTCCACTTTGGTCAGCAATCCGCCATACCTGTTCTCTGAAGACGTGATGTTCCTGGAACCGGAGATCCTCGGGTAAAGAGCCAAGCATCAAACAACGTCTACACTGTTGGTCATCTGCTGTGTGTGACGACGTGTCACGAGACGTCAGCACACACCCATCGTCTACAGTACCGTTGCATATGGATATTGTAATTATATGGATATAATATCAAGATGTATTATCGGGAGACCTTTGAGGCTGCATTCTATTTCTAAAATTAAAAAGCATTGGCTGTGAAAGTGAGAGCATTTCCAAAAAGGGAAGAGTCAGAGCCGAGACACGCGGCCATGTGTCTTCCTGATTCCCCTGGCTGAAGGGGTTCTGAGTACGGTGCTACTGTGACACCTCAGGTTTGAAGACCCCGCAGCCCTAGATGGAGGCGAAGACGGCCTGGACGTGATCAAACAGATTCTGTGGGCGGCTCCAGAGATCTTATCCATTCATGGGTAATGTTCTTCCAGCTCATTCACCATGCACTACAACACGCCCTTGGTTATGAGTCACAATCACAGAAGGTTTGTTCTATGTTGCTCTTTCTGAAGATGTACCACTTGTCTCCAGGGGCGTCTTCTCATTACAACGATGACGGGTCTGCTGACGCAGCTGTGAAACGGGCCCATGGTGACGAGTCGTATTTTGTTCTGTTTCCTGCTACTTTTCAGACATGTTTATCTGGAGGTCGACCCAAGACACCCGCCGTTGATCCAGCAGTGGGTGAAGGATAATGTGACCAGGTTGAGTTACAGGGAGACCGGACAGGACTTCACCAACAGGTGGGTCTGGAGAGAGAGGGTCCACCACTACCCGGTCTCCACTGAATGCTTGATGAGTTGCACCGTGATCAAAGTGACGATCGCAGGCGACTCAAAGGGCAGTGGTTTCCTCCTGCATGCGGACGTCTTGCATGTCTTCACAGTGCTGGAGGACAGCTGCTCCTCCAGTGTTACTGATGACCACTTCCTGTCCAGTGTTATTGATGACCACTTCCTGTGTCCCAAGGCCGCGCTTCTGCGTCCTGCGGAGGGATTGGTAACGCCACACGGCCTCACTCGGGGGACACCGAGGTCCCGGGCCGAGCGGGTCGTTCAGTTTACCGCGGGCTGGAGTCCAGTCGTCACCTCCACCGCCGCCCGCTGAACCCGGTAAGACTGTTTACGTGAGCACCGCTCACCGGCAACCCAACACTTTCCATTTGATATGAATATACGTTTGCTTACTGTTTTCCCTACGGGGGTGCTGGTCATCACAGTGTGCACACACCACAAGAGAACAGCGAGCTCAAGGCTGGAGTTAATTGCCCGGGCTCTTTCTGAGAAGCCGCCCTCCTGGAATCCCTGCCTCCAGGAAAGCATTC
>OMKQ01069137.1:0-10577 GCA_900302335.1 Phycis phycis | reverse complement strand
CTTTCAAGTAAGACACACACACACACACACACACACACACATTCAGTCATTCAGTGACTGTGTGTTCGACCCCCTGGGGTCCATGACCTCCTACAGGCCCAGATGGCGTGTATGAAGAGTTCTGTCTTCAGATCCCTCGTCTTCAGTGAGCATGCTGATGAGGAGAGGCTCCATGTTCAGCAGCAGTGAATAACGTTCCCTAACCTGTTCCCCCAGGCGGCCGGACACCTCGTTCTTCTGGTTCACCAGCCCCTGTAAGACCATGAAGTTCATCGTGTGGAGACGCTTCAGGTGCCTCTTCATCTCGCTTATCATCCTCATCGTCCTGGGGCTCTTCCTCGGGATCTTCCTGTACTCCCTGCCGGTAAGAACACGTTAAACGTGGCCACCGAATTAAGGCGTATTTACATTTATTCCATCGATCCAAGAACCTGCTAATTATATGAACCCAAATGACTTTAGTTTTATTTGCAAATAAAAGGGATACAATCACAGTTGTATTGTTCCCCCCACAGAACTACATCTCTATGAAGATCATTAAGCCATTGAGTTAATTAACTTAATGAGACAATGTACCAAAGACGACCCATCATCTCCACTGAACCAGAAGAAGAAAGGATCCACAATGTACCAAAGACGACCCATCATCTCCACTGAACCAGAAGAAGAAAGGATCCACAATGTACCAAAGACGACCCATCATCTCCACTGAACCAGAAGAAGAAAGGCCGTCCTTGGTGTGAACATCTGGCCCGCCGTGGTTAGGGCGTTCACTGCATCACTCACATGGGCTGCACTTTAACTGTCAACTTAAGTTGTACACACCGCTGTAAATAGAACAATGATGCCAACTGTAATGGATTATTTCTTACTGCACGTGGGAGGTGATGAGTTTTAAGCATTCAGAGAAACTGAGTCAGGATGTGATTGTTTGAGTTGCGTGTTGCTGATTTTTCATGATTAAAAAGTAACCCAAAGTGCTGCTTCTCGTTGAAGTGCTTCCAGCTAAACAACACAATGCTAATGCTAGCGGCACTAGCATTGTGAAGCACCCCAGAAAAGTACAGGAAGTAGGACAGGAAAGTATTTTTTTATTAAAAAATACATCAACATTTACATAAATTCATCAGTACCAACATGTAATCTACACTCTCCTGAATGTAAAATCTAATTGAAATGCATGTATATCTACACATATGCTGTCGGACCAACATTCTTGATTCCAAAATCATTTTATAAAGTGAGCTGGCACAAGAGCTGTGATCTTGACTCTTTACTTGAGGCCATCCCTGGGTCCTAGAGAGTTCCCCTGGGTTTCACTGGCTGTGGTGCAGCTACTCTTCCCCGGAGGTGCAGCGCTGCTGCAGCATGGTCTCCACCTCCCCGCGCCGCCCCAGGCTGTTGGCCTTGCCCTGGAAGCGGCCGTTCTTCCCCGCCCCCTTCCCCTCCAGCATCTCCAGGACCCTGCGGACACCAGAGGACACACACTACTGTGACGCTGGTGATGTTTAACGTAGCTTACATCCTTAGTGTTGGTGTCCTCCAGCCAGATGTCCAACACCATCCCTGCTGAACCACTTGGAGAAGAAAAAATGTGTCAATGATTAACGGTAATAGTAATAGGTTCAGAATTGAATTAGGTTCAGAATTCACACCTTTCACAGAGGTGTAATCGTTGGACCAATACAGGCCACTAAACTAGTGAATATCAGTCTGTTACCCGCGCCCTGGAGATGAAGTGATGGCACCTCTGTGAAAACAATCTATTGGACAAAAGAAAACTGCTGTTCCACCTCGGACAAGAGAGCAGTGTTCCAGGATGAAGACCACGTTTGAAACCCATCAGAAGGTGTGAGTATCTTACCGTGGTCCCATCTCCGACACCAGGCCACTGGGCCCAGCAAGGAGAAACAGACCTGGGCCCTTCTCCTCACCCACAGTCAGGAACACCAGCGTCTCCTGGGAACGACAAAAATAAAGTTCATGCCATTCAGCCTTGACCAAACATGAAGGATTAATGCCCTCAAACATGTCTGAAGGCTTAATGCCCTCAAACACACAGAGCTGAGATCTCCGTCTCACCTCGGTGCCGATTTCATTAGCGATGATGTTCATGAACTCGTTGTCACCTTCTTTTCTGCAGGAGGAATAAAAGGTCAAACGGTCGTCACAATGTATTTCCTTCTAGACTCCCACCATCTGGTCTAAGCTACAGGCCTGCTGTTGAGTCGTACCCTCTAGCTTTACCGTCTCAGTGATAAAAACAAGCGATGGGTGAACTGAAACGTACTTGTGCAAGGTGAAGAAGGTGCCTCTCTGCGGATTGCTCCTAAAGTTCTGTGCGATGAGAACAGCCAAGTCTCGCAGCAAGCCCAGATTGCTCTATCAGAACACATGTGTGATTCAGATTAGCAGTTAAACATGACTTGTACAATGTTTTATTCACTTCAGTTAATAACACAGCGAGAGATCTGCTTACTTTCTGAAGTAGCTTCACACACTTCTGGGTCTTGGCTACGGCCTCTACGTGCTCGTCAGGTCCAGTCCTGGGAAGAAGAACAAAACAGTTCTTTCCTTCATGTCACGGTTAAAAGGCTGAGCGTACCGTAAAAAGAGTCCAGCACTCACTTTAACAGGGAGACCAGCGAGCGCTCCGTGTTGAAGCACTTCTCTGCATATTTCAGAACCCGGTTCCCGGCCAAGAATATCAGGTTGGTTTTGTTCTTCTTTCCCTTTTCGGTGTCCAGGAATTTAATCACCTGACGAGCAGAACACACCACGTAGCACTCAGCAGTCAGCTGGAAGGAACTGACCCGGACCCCTCGTGGTGGGTCTGAAGAACTGCGTGGGTTCTCCCCCAGACCCCTCGTGGTGGGCCTGAAGCGGGGGGGGTCTCACCTGCAGCTGGCTGAGGTTGGACACGTGGGTTCCACAGCACATGTTGGCGTCAACGCCCTCAATGTCGATGATCCTGATGGGCCCGGCGAGGTCATCGGGAAGCCCCCGGCTCCGGACCTGGCTCCACACAGGGACACACAAACCCATTTCATACACAGGCAATGAGAGAGGACCTTTCGGCCTTTATTTGTCATTCTCAGTATTTTTTAGATATGAGAACGAAATTTGTTCTCTGCATTTGACCCATCCTGTGGTACATAGGAGCAGTGGGCTGCTATGTTCAGCGCCCGGGGAGCAAGTAGGGGTTCAGTGTCTTGCTCAAGGACACTTCGACATGCAGACAGTTTGGATGTGGGGATCGAACCGCCGACCCTACGGTTAGTGGACGACCAGCTGTCCACCCGCTGTACCCACTGAGCTACTGCCGCCCCTAGACATAAAGACTGTTGGTTGAAGAAAAAAAACTAATTCCCTTTACATCTGAACAGCAATCATGGAATCAAATACTCAAAAACAGACAGGAATCCAAAATATGTGTCTGTCATGAGCCTGAGGGAAGACCGTCCAATCGTTTGATTCGTTCTGAAATTGTCTCCTCTGTCTTTAATAATGTGTATCAATAGCAAAATACACTGTAGATCACTTTGGATGAAAGACCTGTGGAATGACTCAACGCGTATCTGAACCAGGCCTTTAAAGACATCGAGAAGGTTCCTCTGCGTGCACCTTTTCCAGGGCGGGGTCGTCCAAGGGGAGCAGCTGCAGGGTGACCGGGACGTGGGCTCTGATCTTCTCGTTGACCGCCTCCTCCAGCGCCTGCAGCTGGGCCGGGTCCACGCGGGCCGTGTCCAGCTCTATGCTGCTCCGCTGCCGGCCCAGTTCCCTGCGGTGCAGGGTGGTTAGCTGCTTTTATTACCACATGCGCAGGATAAAATGTTAATTCTGTACAGTGAACGTTGAAAAAAAAAAAGACTACGTAGAACACACAGCCATGGTCAGTGAGGCCATATTACAGAGCACAGGAGCGCAGAACATTTCAGGATCACAGCATTTAAAGGTGACATACCATGATGTGGTCTTAAAGCCGAACATCGTCTCTGCCAGGGCGGTGATGAGATGTTGACCTAATAATCAGGACAATAACAACAAAAAGTTACATCCTAACAAAAAGTTACATCCTAAACCTCCATAAACTGCCTGTGAAGTACTGCACACCAAACCACAAACTGGTGAATTCTTTATTCAACCCGGATGAGAGTTTGGGTATAGGGCCGTAATAATCTCAAAGACAACAGTCTTAATTACGTTTAATCCCATTCTCTACACGGTGAACAATACGAGGGGTGTGTCTTTTGAGTGTATTCCTACCCGAGTGTTGCTGCATGTGGTCGAACCTCCTGTCCCAGTCCAACTTCAGCTGCACCTCCTGGCCCACCTCCAGCGAGGAGCCCACAAAGTGGACGGCCTCGGCACCCTCCCTCGTCACCTTGAGCACTGGCACGTCTCCTATCAGCCCATGGTCGTCTGGCTGGAGGAACACGGGCTCAACTTAAGAGTTCAGTCATCCTCATGGCGCGCACCGATGCTGAACTGCAGCCATTCATTCAAGCGTTGAATTGACGCAGAAATGTTTGCTCTTCTTTGTGTGTCTAGTGGCTCCTCATTTATTTAACAAAGTTAAGCACACGAATAACGTCAGACGTCCCACCACTTACTTGCCCGCCCCCCTCTGGAAACAGGATGGTGTCCTGCAGTTTGACGTTGAAGCCTTGCAAGACGTCCTTCTTACCGTTGACTTGTAGTTTGAGTTGAGCTGGGGAGCAGGACACCACCGAGGTGACGAACTGGCCGAGAGGGACACATTAAGGGTGAATGAGTGACATTAATACCGGTGTCTGTATATAAGGGCGATGTGGGGAGGTTTAGACGTTTGACTCTTTAGTTTCGGTTTAGATTAAGTCATGTAAACGGTGGCACGCATGTATTAGATGCATGACGCACGGGATCGTTATATTTAACCTAAACCACGACACGTGCTGTGGTGCCATTAAAAAGCCATGCCTTACGTGTGTTGCAAGCATATCTACATATCTTACGCTCATACATACTGTACATATCTAACGTTAGCCTTTTCTGAAACACGGGGTCTCCACCACAGTATGAAAACAGACACGTCTCCAACAGAACACCCATACCTCCTTCATATAGCAGTCTCGTTGACACTGAAAAGCCATGTTTGTGTGTTCTAAATTGATACTACATAGCCGCTAGCCACCCGGAACAGTTGCAGCTGTCTACGGAAGCCGAGGGAGCCCAAGTCTAGCCGACATCAACAAATAATCACGCCGTTGTAAAATAAAATATTTTTATTTAACACGTTATAAAACAATGTCAATAAATAATACAGGTATTAAACACAGACATTTCAGTTTATAAAGAGGATAAAAAACACCTTAATAATTGTTGCAATTTGACCTCCAGTTTATAATGCATAATTCATTGTAGCCTAGCAACCAGTTGTCAGCATCCGAGAACTTCAGTCCGACTGCAAGGGAAAGAGAAGACATCCGTTATGTCAGTGCCAGGATACTGCTATTATAAATCATGCTTTTTAATTATTACACCAACTACATACTAAGAGTTTCATGAAATGTAAAACATTTATAAAGTGAGGTGGATGATGTCATCTCAAGCTACAGTGATGTGCAGAGAAAAACTTACATCACTGAGGTCACCCATATCTGGTATCCCTCCTGGGTTTTTGCTAGCCATTTCTTGGATCATCTATAATAGGGGGTGGGGGGTACAAAAAAAAGGTGTTTATACAGACAGACACACACACTCCACACACACACACACACACACACACACACACACACAGACCCTCTTCAGTTTCCAACTTCATTAAGTAACTATGGTAGTGCTGTGGTACATATGATTGTAGGCCTATTGTAGTGAATATGTTATGATAAATATGGCAGTGTTGTGGTAAATATGAAAGTGCTGTGATGGCCGTGTGTCGTATCTATTGTAGTAAATATGGTATAGGTATTCCAGTAATTACTGGAACCGCTGTGGTGAATATGGTGGTAGTTTTATAGTAAGTTAGTTTATAGTAAGTACGGTAGTGTCACTCACGTCCATGTAATTGTCGTACTCCGCCTTGCCCTCATCCTCTTCGTGCTCCCAATCCCTCCAGTTGTCAAAGTCCACAGAAATCCAGCTTGACTGCTCAGAGAAGAGTCAAGGACACACTTTCAACGGTGTACACAGACTTTGATGAAGTCTCATGTAATCATCATTCAAGAGTATGGCTTTAACTAATATACTGTTTGATGGATGCTGTTACCCAGTGTCCACACAGGAAGGAGGAATCAGTGGGAATCGAAACCCTAATCCTGACCACTTTAATGCTATGCTCTCCAATTTGAGCCAAACTGGAGCGCATCATTCGAGAATAAAGAAGTGCACACAGGAACATGGCATGGTGGGTCCAGGTCTGTCTTAGTTTCAGTGTATTTCTCAGAGGCTGGTCGGTCTTCGGCGAGTGAAAAGGTGAGTTTTGCTATGGTGTCTTAAAGGTTCTCTGCAGACGAGCCCACCTTCGCAGGGTCCTTCTGCAGCCGCGGCCACGCCACGTCAGGCGTGACCTTCCGGATCAGCATGTTGATGGTGCGGTCGTACACTCTCTCTCTGGAGTCCTGCACGCCATGGAAACATCAGTTCACATCACAGCTGGCCCCGGGTGGACACTGTGTTTCATCTTGATGTGAGACTGAAGACTTACGTGGATTTGGATTTTGTCATAGAAGTACAGCTCGTTGTAAATAACGTCGTCGTCATCATTTTTGCAGCTGAAAACACAATGACACGTGCGCACAGGTGAGGCCACGCCTATTATTATTATTATTATTACGAAGTGTTCATCATGGCGTGCATCGCTGTTTAATACATGTCTTCAATGAAATACAATAAAACCTTTCAGTTTTTTTTTTTTCATAACCCCGAAACACACGCCGTGACCTCACCACAGAACCAGCTTGTCCGTCAGGAAGTCCACCCGCACGTCTTTGGGTTTGTGGACCATGAAGTTGATGGTGACATATTTCTTGCGGTCGTACCACAGTGCTCGGGCAGGCTGGCTGAACGGAGACACGGCGACAGCTGTCAACACCGCAGCGTGTAGCCCACCACGTTGCCACCGTGTCGTGGTCACAGTTACTTTATTAAGGAACACTAGACTCACGTACTTATAGACTTACGGCTTCAATTTGGGACAGGGGACGGACTCACGCCCCAAGTACGTATACAATATACAATAAGAACAGATTTGGCCGTACAATCACTCAGTTAGTAGTAATTGAGGAGAACGAGTACTGAAACGCATGGAACTTACCTGTTCTCGGGTCTGACAATCTTTGGCTTGTTCATTCTTGACAATTTCTCAGGGAACTGTTTTAAATATTATTTTGGGTGTTTCTATATACGAGCGGACAACAGAGAGAGAGCCACGCTGCAGACCGACTGTACTATTTTAAGACGCTATCAGCTGCTGTGGAGCCCCCCGCCCCCCGCCCCCCGGCCCTCCTGTTCATTGGCCGAGAGGAACTCTCGAGAAAACGGAGGGGGCTTCTGGATTCTCCAAACTCGAGGTTAGCGATTGATAAAAATGGCAGCAGTGGCGAACCATGGATGGATGTAAGATAAGAACCCCCACGGCAAGCGATGTAACGCCCCTCTGCAGTGTCGCTGTGATTTCAGAGAACTAGGAAGAGACATGTGCAAGAATGCATTTCTCTCTGAAGAGCTGCACTGTCCATGCGACGAAATACTAAATACTAAATACTACAAAAATAAGTTGTGTAGAATAATTGCAATAGGCATACTTTCTTCCTGGGTGTTTAATAGTCATCGGTGTATTGTATTCAACAGCAAAAAACCTTACTCATCAACCCTGACTCATTTTACTGTCCAGCTGTCTGTTGTTGTTGTTGTTGTCATCACCGTGCTTGAGGTTGAGCTTCAATCAATAATTGATTAATGAAAGTCGTCCAGGAGAGTCTGCTGCCCCCTAGTGGCCCGCTCAGCCCCGCCCCCTGGTGGACGCCCCGCCCCTCCGGATGTTCACCGGAAGTGCAGTATTGAGTGTGGAAAATGTGGCGCGAGAGAGCCGATCGATGTTGCGTATATACAAACTTGCACAAATAAACGCTTCTTAAAAAGAGTCTTTCTACAACCATTTTTTAAAACAAATTTAGGAATTAATAACATTTAAGCCACCCGCTAGCCAACCACTCTTCTCAAGGAAAACATGCCCCGTAGACGACAGGTAAGATATGTAGGTCGCTCCCGGACAGATTAGCTAGGCTAATGTGAGCTGGAACAGCAGGCTGTCGAGCTGCTAATGTGACAACCGTCCGCCGGCACACAACATAGAAGCAGCATATATAATTTATATCGTTTATATACTTTAACTTGAAGTCAATCGGCTGTTGTCGTGATTAATGTATTTACGCGTAGAACGGGCTGCCTTTTAGATGCATACCCACATTAGCATGTTAGCCCTTTCATTAGCATGTTTAGCTAGCTGTGCTACACTGAGCTCATGTCAGAATTAAATACTTTAAAGCTTCGGAGAAGTTCCAGACTGCGAACGGCTAGCGTCCCTCTCCCCACCTGAGAGTGTCTGAATGTTTGATGTAATAGAATAGAGAGGTGTATTTTAATTGGGGTGTTGCTGCGTGCTGTGTTTACATTCTGCACCAACACTCAACACATTCTGTACACATCACTGACCGTATATACCGTAAAATTTACCGTATACCGTAATATGCGACTATTATACGATTAGTGTAATGGCAAGACATTGTTCAGAATGCATGTTTTATTGCGTGGATGTGAATACGTTCAGTATTCAGCTATGAACGTAATCCTCATGTAAACAGACGCGCGTCTCCGCTTCAACGCGTACTGTCGACCTCCTCTAGGTGTGGCTCTACGTGTCCTATAAATACCTTACTGATTACAGGTTTATTTGTTGTCACATCACTACAGTTGACAGAAGTCAGAGCTTCTAAATCTACTAAATCCTTACTCCAAAGTTGGAAACTTCCCACCTGTATGTGAAGGATTATTTGAAGCGAGATGCTCTGTGTTCTGGTGACAGAGGCCTGTGGCCGGCAGTGGCTCCGACGGGACGGAGGACTCGGACTCCTCGGCAGACCGCGAGCAGACCAACAGCTCGGAGAGCGACGGCAACGCGGCCAAGAGACAGCGCCTCACCAGGGCCTCCATGCGCCTCAGCCAGAGCTCCCAGGGTACCCTCTCCTGAGTCAGTAGCCCCCCCCAGCTGCCCCGCGCCTCCCCGCCACCTCTGTCCATAACGCTGTGGTTCCTCTCACCCCAGACACCCCCGATCTCAAACCCCCCGGCGACCACGACGAATCCCCGCCCCTGACGCCGACGGGCAACGCCCCCTCGTCCGAGTCGGAGCTGGACATCTCCAGCCCCAACGCCTCGCACGACGAGAGCCAGGCCAAAGACCCGGCCGGCCGGGAGTCCGACAAGGACCTCTCCCACCGACCCAAACGGCGCCGCTGCCACGAGACCTACAACTTCAACATGAAGTGCCCCACGCCGGGATGCAACTCTCTCGGTGAGTCGCTCCGCCCTGGCCCGACGTTGACGGCGAAAACCCACCCCGAGCCTTTTCTCCCTTCAAGGCTTGTCCTCATGCAGAGTGTTTGTGGGGTTGCATACTGTACACTGAATGGATTTCCTAACGGCCTTTTGCGTGTTTTCCTTTTTTTCTCTAGGTCACCTTACAGGAAAACACGAACGCCATTTTGCGGTGTCAGGGTGTCCTCTTTACCACAACCTGTCTGCCGATGAGTGCAAGGTGAGCACACCGCCCGTGTAGATCTCCTGTTCAAAACACGCCGTGGTGACACGCTGATCTAGAAAACGCTTGAGAAGATGGAGCTCTCGCATGTCTAATGTACGAGCTGTTAGTTGTACGTTATGCACATGATATCATAAGGTAATGATCCTCTAATACAGGTGCTGCAGACAGTGTCAGAGTAAGAACACAGTTCTGCATGAAACGGGTTGTCTCAGAGTATGTTCTGTAGCATTATCTTACTTGATGTATTGCATACAGGTGTGTCACTGAATTCTAGTTTTCAGCCAGCAGACTGGTTGGTCCTGATGCACACCTGTGGTTGGTTGCATCACCACTGTGAGCGTGCTCCTCATGGGCGCTGTCCTGCGTGTTCACAGGTCAAAGCCATCAGTCGAGAGAAACAGGAGGAGGAGCTGAAGGGACAGGACGAGGGCAACACGCGCCACGCCACGCGCCACCAGGTAGGCCCCCACCAGGTAGGCCCCCACCAGGTAGGACTCCCCACCAGGTAGGCCTCCCCACCAGGTAGGCCCCCACCAGGTAGGCCCCCACCAGGTAGGCCCCCCACCAGGTAGGACTCCCCACCAGGTAGGCCTCCCCACCAGGTAGGCCCCCACCAGGTAGGCCCCCACCAGGTAGGCCCCCCACCAGGTAGGACTCCCCACCAGGTAGGCCCCCACCAGGTAGGCCCCCACCAGGTAGGCCCCCCACCAGGTAGGACTCCCCACCAGGTAGGCCCCCCACCAGGTAGGACCCCCCACCAGGTAGGCCCCCACCA
>OMKQ01069134.1:0-10230 GCA_900302335.1 Phycis phycis | reverse complement strand
CAGGATAATTACAAATTACCCTCCCAATGAAACCGGGTCTCCTGTTTCAAAATCTTCCCAAAGGATTCAAATCTTTGTTTAGTAGAATCCCACAAGTAGTACCACAATAAAAAGAAGGTAAAGAACTGAACTGCGACCAAATGTAACGGACCATTATGTTGAATAAAACTACTGATATTTCTGGGTTTGAACATTGTTTGAAACAATTGGGATAATATACTATAAATTAAGTAAACAACTAAAAAAAAGTAACATATCTAGTAGTTTTTAGACACTTTAATTTCAATTTTAATTTACTTATAAAACCTTTATTACATGTTAACACACAGCAAAAACAACAACAGATTCAAACAATCTACTTATTAAGTTGGGTGGAACAAGTAATAAGGAATAAGACAATCAAGGTAAACAAAGATAACAATGACTGTACAGTTAAGTCAGATAAGAGCCAATTACAGTCAACTTTATGTTTCTGGCACTTGATGATATGAGTAAACCCATGTTATGTTCTACAACACTTTGTTTAAAGGTCTACTTTATCTGCAAATTGCACATATATTATGTATACGTGTATGTATATTATTTGCTGGCAAAAGTGTGTGTCAATGTCATAATGTATGGTATCATTTAAGAATTTGGACATTTCCCATTCCCATTTGTGACTATTCTATGTATGGGTGCAATATATGTCTAATAGGTCTGTAATTTGATGTAAATGCTGACAATGATCATATTTGTATGCAATTGGTTCACCAACTACTGCAACTCTGCAAGCATTACTGCCTCTTCAAGCGGGCAGTAATGGTTAACCTAAACAAGCACACATATGCATATGAACGTAGTTCCAAACATTATTCCCCAGTTGAATCTCTCCAGGGACCATAGTGGGCAAGTCAAAATCTACGCACACATACACACAACATATCCATACAGACATGCACATACATTCATGCAGGGACCCATGCTATGCATAAACTCAGTAATTCAGTCTGTTTAGGGATCAATGAAGTCACCAAGGTGACTTGCAACAAGCATTCATATGTGGTATTCC
Organism: Phycis phycis; assembly: GCA_900302335.1. Taxonomy (NCBI): domain Eukaryota; kingdom Metazoa; phylum Chordata; class Actinopteri; order Gadiformes; family Phycidae; genus Phycis; species Phycis phycis. The sequence continues at coordinate 9,179 of OMKQ01069134.1, read as the reverse complement.
ATCATCATTCATTGATCTGTCAATCTTTTTTGTATAGAGCAATTGAGGCAGTAAACTACATGCATGAGCCATGGATATTGGAGATTATTTCTCTGCAGGGTTTATTGTAGAAGTAGAAGTCTGAGAATTTCATCAGTGTAATAACCCAGTGTGTGCCATCACCATACAGCAATGCCCTTTAGGCATAATACAGAAGGCATAACCTCACATAGAATAGGACATATTTATCATCTCAATTTCACATCAAGTTATCATTACAATTGGATCTTATTAAGAGCACCATTCAATTAGATTGTTTTATGGCTGTTGTCATAGGAGAAATAAAACGATAAATAATTGACTGATTTAACATTAAAACAAATTCTCATCGTTATATTATGGAGTTGAAGTCTCCAATTGTACTACATATTAATTTACAACTTTGATGTCTATCATCTGAATTATAACATGATTTGATTACATACACGCTCTCCATGTAAGGGTTTGTATGTTAAAAACAGCCAAAGAAACTATATATGTGCTCTGACATTAGCAATTTGGCAAAATACAGCAAAGTACAAGAAAATCATACAACATTAAAAAACAGATTGTATACAGGGTCAGCACCAAACACATAATATTTAATGATGGCACAGGAAGCTAACTTTGATTGCATTATAAGTGAACAAGGGAGAGACACATCTTCAGATGTTCTCCAGAAAGTTAGTCCAAGTGGCATTCTCAAAGATTTTCATGTAAATAAATGTTAGTTAAGTCACTATCTATTGACGAATGAGGAGCCTGTATGTAATGTATATTTTGATGTTGTTTTATATGTGATATAATGTTTGTAGATTTTGCTTATTGCATTGTTTTTGTTTGTATTGTACATTGTATACTGTAATATTTTAATATCTTCCTGCACAAGGACTGCAGATGTAAGTTAGCTATATAGCTAATTCTGGCCCAACGGTTGTCTTGTGCATGGCCCCTGTTAAACTAATGTCCCACTCATGAAAGCCCTTGCATTTGGAGTACTGTGTCGGTGGTACCACTGTATGAATCTCTGAAGTATTACCACTTCTCGATAAATGTGTCGCTTAAGAGAACATAACAGAAATCTTTGAGATTACCACTCTAAATACATCTGTTCTATTTGTTGAAATAAACTTGTTTTAACCTTTGGGAGTTTGAATTATCTGTATATATATATATATATATATATATAACTGTATTTTTACTTTATTTTTTTACTGTTTAGGACATGTTAACCAGGGGGAATTTGTTGCCACTGTGTGGCACCAAACAAATCACAAGAGTAGTATTTATTTATTTATGTTGAGGTTGCAGGCATCAAAATACAACACTTTTTGCGCTGGGTTGTATTTTGATACCTGCAACCTCTTCAATCATTAACAATGAACACAACACCAAAAAGAACATGAACACACAACAAACAAACAAATGCAGAATTGTTTTGCTGTAACCATGTTAAAAACATGGTAACCATGTCTTACAATATACACAAATCTAATATCACACCACTGATACACCCATATAAATTGTTCCTTTCTGGGTAAGACTACAGGTACACTTCTCTGAGCCTATAAGAATATAGTTAGATAAGATCTGCACTGGAGAAATATGTACGTTAGAGTACCTTGCCCTCAGTGTAGGTGCAGTGCAGTGCATTCTGGGAGTACAAGATTGAAGTACTGCCAAACACACGAGTGACATTCTGTCCGATTGGAGACCATTCCCATGTAAATTCTTCAAGTAATTTTCGTCAAGTATGTAATGTAACTCGTGTACTATATTGCAATGAAATTGTGAATTCACTCATATGAAACAATATGGATGTTGGAATAAAAAGTGGGAATATACATGAATGCTTGTGCATGAGTGTGTGTGTGTGTGTGTGTGTGTGGGGGTGGGTTTGTGTGTGTGTGTGGGTTTGTGTTTGTGTTTTCTGTTTGTGTTTGTGTTGTGCTCTGTCCAGGCAGCAGTGTCCCCAAAGGCGAGGGTGTCACGTCCTTAGCTTGAGGATGATGGTTGCCAGGAGGAGGAAAAAGGTGTTCCATCCTAACGTGACCACAAAACCACGCCACACCATCATGCGGCTAAGGCCCCAACCTACCGCAAGAATGGAGATGGTAAACAATGGGTGTTGTTCTATGTCCTTCCAATTAAGCAGGGTTGATATAAAGATGAAGTCGACTAAATGTATTTGTATGGAAGATTAGAATGGTCAAAGATTAAAGGTCACCCCTTGAATATAAATATCTAAATATATATATCTATATATGTGAGAGTAATAGAGAGCCATAAGAAAGAAGATGGGCAGTAATAACCGGAACCCCTGAATCCAGGATGCTATGCTACACACACACACACACACGTGTGCATGTGTGTGTGTGTGTGTGCATCTTTGACCCCATGAACATTTGTAATCTAATATATGTATGTGAACGCCTGGGACACACTGCCTGTCTGCGTTGGGTCTGCGTGGCGTTCCCTTACTGCTGCGTCTCACAGGCGTGTGGTGTTCTCACTGGCAGTGTCTCTCTGCTGCCTGCCAGCCCTGTCTTTGGACACTGAGTTGTGGCCATTTTTTTATTTAATGTCATTGTGAATTTGATCTATCTATCTATCTTTTTTTCGACAGGAAAGTGTGTAAAAAATAATCATAATTTAATTCGATAAAAGTATGCAGCAATCCCTCTTCACTTGTCCTGGCTCACTTTAAAAGCCGTTGTGAGGGCTGGTGTCGTGTTTCTGTGGTCCATGTTTCCAGGGCTGGGCTTAAACGTATCTAGTTTGCATTACAAGCAGGACCTTAATAATTTTGTTCATTTTGTAACATATTCTACAGAAATAGGCATTGAAAATAATTTTTTGTAAATACACGCGCGTGTCGTGGAAAAAAATATACAAGACTCCGACTCTCGCGATAAGGCGACGCAGCAGACCGCGTCTCAGCGGGCAGAGTGTCTGCTATAGCTGTTAACATGGGCAGTGTGTCTGCTATAACTGTTAACATGGGCAGTGTGTCCGCTCTAACTGTTAACATGGGCAGTGTGTCTGCTATAACTGTTAACATGGGCAGTGTGTCTGCTATAACTGTTAACATGGGCAGTGTGTCCGCTCTAACTGTTAACATGGGCAGTGTGTCTGCTATAACTGTTAACATGGGCAGTGTGTCTGCTCTAACTGTTAACATGGGCAGTGTGTCTGCTCTAACTGTTAACATGGGCAGAGTGTCTGCTCTAACTGTTAACATGGGCAGTGTGTCTGCTATAACTGTTAACATGGGCAGTGTGTCCGCTCTAACTGTTAACATCGGCGGTTTGGCTGCTCTAACCTGTTAACATGGGCAGTGTGTCCGCTCTAACTGTTAACATGGGCAGTGTGTCTGCTCTGACCTGTTAACATGGGCAGTGTGTCCGCTCTAACTGTTAACATGGGCAGTGTGTCCGCTCTAACTGTTAACATGGGCGGTTTGGCCGCTCTAACCTGTTAATATGGGCAGTGTGTCCGCTCTGACCTGACATGGGTGCCGAAATGAATCACAACAGGTAGGGCCATGCAGACGTGGCGCACACAGGCAGTGTGTCCCAGGCGTAAGGGTCAGTCAATATATTATATCCATGCTTCTGGCTGATCATGAATCTGGTTAGTATGTTGTGTAAAATTTCCCCGCTCGAAAATTTCCCCGCTGTGGGATAAATAAAGTACATCTGAAATGAAACATGATGTGTTGTTTGTGCTGTGCTTGTTTGTGTGTTTACATTGATTTTGTGTCTGTATGGGTTGTGCTCTATGCGTGTTATGTACAGTAGGTTTCTGCATGTGTTGTCATGGTTACCTCTATACATGATGCAGCGCAGAGCTTCGGAGGCATATGTCTGAGGAAGCACGAGGCTGAGGTAGCGCAGAGGGTACGGAATACACTCCACAGGCCAGATGACTCCTGACCACAGGGACACCATGGGCACATTAAACACTTTCACATTCGACCAGCGACCAAAAGACTGTTGGCTTGAAAATTAGACATCAACAGTGTCTAGTGTCTAGACAAAGTCTTACATGATCACATTGGTGATCTAAACAAATTATGGTATGGTATGGTAAATATAAGGGCTTGTTACACCCATGCAACAGAGATAGAAATCTATCAAAAAGAAAATGAATAGCAATTCACAATTGAGAATTTACAAATTTAAAAAGACATATAAGATATATAAGACGTAATATAAATAAATTATATATACTTAAAAAAAGAAAATCTGAAGAAAACACGAAACACGTAAGACAGATGCACACAGGAGCACTGACGTACCGCTGATCACCAGGTTGGGGTAGAAGACGCCTAGGGCTGCCTGGTTGGCGCTCTGCTCGTCATCGATGGCGGCGGAGATGACCAGACCGAAGGCGATGCCCGTCACGCCTTGCAGCACGATGAGCGTCACCACCAGGACTAGAGAGCCCTCGTTAGGAATCTAGAGTCACCAGCAGACCAAGAGAGGAGAAGAAGATCCCGTTTGGAAGAATCTTGACAAACCCAATCAAAGTGTGGATATAGATGTGTCATAGCACTATGCTTCTACTTTTTTGTTTATATGATTGACTAATACGACCAATAATGAATATGATTGTGAGTGGTGCAAGTGTTTTGTGTGTTTGTATTACCTTGAAAACCAGGAGGACAAATAGTAGCATTAGAACAATCTGGACACTAATAACAAACAGCTGAGAGAGAAGATGTGCCAACATCGTCTCTAAAGAGCTCACACCTAAAAAAGAAACATAGAGACAGACATAACGATTGAGAAACAAATAGTTTAAATAATTAACAGAAAAGGAGGAACAGAAAACATACATAGGAAGAAGAAGACAGGTTTAAACTCTTTTAACTCTTTAATCTTTACACTCTTTACATTCAACAGTGAATCTGAAAAGTCTCATTATGCCTGCCCATGGATATATCCCAATGCTATTTACACAGAATTCAAACTTCCATTAAGCCCAGAATTACTGGTATTCATTAAAGTCCCTGTTCACCCAAATTCCTCCTTTCCATTTAGCTTTGTGGTTAGTTAGTGCTGTTGACATCCAGTGTGTGCAGTGGAAGTGATTTTCTTTAGATGACTAATTGTAAGGTATAGGGCTGGTACATCAGAATGCATCATGGGATTTTTTGTTGGTGATACACTGCCATTCCTAGGCTAATCAAAACTGTGTTGCCACATCTTGCATGAGAAACCCTGTTGCAGTTTCAAGCACAACAAGGTCACCACAAAATGAGAAATAATTTCACAATTAATTACTACACAATGCCCAAAACTCTACTACATACTCTATTATCAACATTTGTATGCTCCTATACTTCCAGAATAGTAGGAGTATAGATTGTATTGTCACAATGACCTATTGGAAATCTTGTTTTGATGTAGAAAGGTGTGTTTTGACGGAGAGGCAAGGAGAGATTAGTGCTTCTACAAAGGCATCCCTTTGATAAACTGCCAGACGTCTAAAAGGGAGTTTAAGCGATAGCTTTGCGGTTGCAATTTACTGGCAGCTGATGAACTAAATAGCTTTAACATATGCACGCGGAGGGAAACAGTGTCTCTGAGGCGCCAATGGACTTAGAGAACAAGAACAAGAAATCAACGTTTTGAGCGGATTCGTGTTAGTGGAGTGTTTAGTGCTGTGCACCTATATCTTTGGGGTGGTTAGGTGGTTGGGTGGAGAGGTGCTCATGAGAAAACCCAGGAAAACAGTGTAACCTGACAGATGGGCTGAACACTGAGTGTCAGGAGTTGAGCGCGGTTCGGTGCCGGCTCTACACTGAGGCCTCCAGGCCTCAGCGGTGGCAGTGAGGCGGACACAGTGTCACGCAGGAGTTCTCAGGCAGATTGAACAATAAGAACACTTGAACTTGAACTAATTGTTTTTCTTGTTTTTACTATTAAGTACCAATATGTTGATTTTATGTGTTGATCTGAAAGTGAATGTGCGGCTGTTCAGTTCAACAGTTCAATCTGTTGTTTATTGGATGATTCAAAATACAAGTGACGTTAAAATGAAACTAGGAAAAGAGAGTAATAAGTTCCTTCAAAGAGTGAATAAGTCATTATGACTTACTTTACTTACTATTATAGTATAGTGTTTCATGTCTCACCATCCTGCTAAATATGGGAAGGAGGAGGATTTGTTCTCTTAAGTTAAATTGAGTTAACAGGCTAGTGCACATATAGCTGCTGCTATGTTATAAAGAGATTGTGGAGCCCACCTTACCATACCTGACAGTGTCAACATTAATAACGATGCAGCTCAGGACAGGTAAAAACATACTTACATACGTAGGTAAGGACATCAGTATTGGGGGCGGGGATTTCGATTTTTGTTTCTCAATCATCCAAGGTAAGCAAGTACTGGTTAAAACCCTACAAGGCTAGCTAAATTCCTCCCGTTACATAATAACTGTGAAGTCAAACCCAAAAAACATTAGTCTCATGAATACGAAAATCCCCAGAGAGGCAGCCGGTGAGACGCCGATGGTTCCTAATGCTCACTGAGACTGAAGGTTTGCAAATTGCCGCTGTGTAAATGTGCTGGTGGTTTGTTTGGCGCTCACCTGAGCTGCTCAGTCGGAGACCAGTCTGCTTAGTTTGTAGAAATGTTTGTTTATAGTCTTCTTGAATTTGTGTTTACATTTGCTCACTTTGGGGAAGTAATGATAAAAGAGCGATTAAAAAGTTACAAAAATAGTATTTTCATTGGTTTAAAAAGATGGTTAAAAAGACTATAATGGAATATTAAAGAGCTATGGTAAAACATGTTTAACTATAAAATATCGATTAAAATACACTGTAAAAAATATTTGGTTAAAATCATTTGGGAAAAGCACTTTTGGGGTTTTGAAACATTTGTGAATGTCTGTTTTCTGTAATTATTGTACGTAAATGGCAAGTAAGGTAATTTCTTTTGTGTTTGTTAGTTAAAGGTTTTTCACCTGCTAGATAACTGCCAGTGAACTGCTGATAACTGCCGTACTACCTTTTGGAAAATAAAAAGTGAAAAGGAAAAACGGACATGTTATTTATGACTGACATCCAATGTGGACTCTGGGACGAAGCCACCTCCCTATCAAGTGGGGAGTTGCACGCTAGAAAGAACTTGACAATAACAATCAATTATTTTCGTGTTTGAAAATGGGTGACCAGGGACTATAACATGGAATACAAAAAAAGATGCAATAATTGAATTTGATGTAGTATTGCATATAAAAAAGCAGAGAGCGGGTTGATAATTGTCGGTCCATAAATAAATACTAATATTGTTGATGTATTCATGTCAGGATTAGATAAGAAATAACCATGGCTTCCAAGTGTTTGATATAAGCATAATGTTAATGCAACAATGAATTGCAAAATAATTTTCATTCTCACACGTGTGAGTATAGTGTGTAATACTCCCCCTAGGGTGCAGTATTGCCCATCATATTTGCCATCTTATTACATTACCTGCCACCCAGCACCTGTCCAATAGTCCCTCCTTTCTCTCCAACACGAATGAGAGAGCAGTCAGTCCCACAGCCAGATAGAATGTGATGCTAAACATAAGACAGAAAACACACTAATTTGTAAGAGTATATATTTTTTCGAAAGATACCCAATTGCTTACTTATCAAACAATATTTGTAAGACCATGTAAGGGCTTCATGAAGTCATCCTTTATGGTCAGTTAAACGGTTTAACTGACCACAAAGGACGACTTCATGAAGCCATGTGACTCCATTGGGTTTAACTTAAACCCAATGGAGTCACATATGGGTCATATGCAAATTGTTGTGCGTCGCGCACCGCTGATATTCTTAAGCTCCACACAGGGTGCCCGAACAGTGCATCCAAACCATGGATTGGATTGGAGGATTTCAGATGACCTCACGCATGTGGTTTCTACTTCCTACACGCCTGTAGTTTTTTTTATATTGAAGATTTGATTTGTGGAGATGTTGTGTGAGCTTGTCTGCCTGTATAAACATGCTTACGACCCCTCCGTAAAGGGGCACCGAAAGTATAACAGCATACAAATGCCATCTTCCCCCACACCGCAAAGCAGCAGCTCTGCATCAGTAATGTTAGCAGTAATGTCTAAACACAGAGAGCCTTTCCAGAAATAGTAACTACCAACTGCAGTTTTGCATGCGTTTCCTGTGGTTGCAGTTGTACGGACCTGAGCACAGCCCCTGGGGTGATGAAAGTGGTGAAGTCAGTGTTTAGGCTTCCATAGATGGGCTCTTCTATCTGATCAATACAAAAAGCAACATAATTGACATTGGTTACCTTCATACAGTTCTCTATGCAGTACTATCAGCAAGCTGTTGTAAAGAAGCCCATTATATATAGAATACAAAGTTGTAAGTTTTCATATTTGACTTAAAGAGTGATTGAGAATTGATGTATTGATTGATGTCCCAGTCTGACAGACAATATGTTATTACCTTAATAGGAAGAGCAACTAGGTATGCCAGGTTGTCTAGCTTCATATCTACAAATGCCTGTGGAAAAAGAGAAAAAGGGAACAGCATTTTCATGTAACCGTGACTATTAAAGAGTGTAAGTAACTATCAAAGTAGTAGTCTATGTGGACATTTGTTAATATGACATATAACTATAACGTGTATCCATCATCTAATTTATGATGTTCATTCACAGAAACACATGAAGAAAGGTTTCAGTACCTGAAAGGCCTGGTGGATTTTGTTCTGGAGCATCAGAGCAATTTGACGATCTAAAGATAGAAACAGAAACATCAACATCATGATTTAACTATACACACATTGCATAGCTCATACACATACGAGAATACAGGAGTTGGCTGTATTAATAACAGATCCCACATATTGGTTTAGGATTAGTAGTCACTATATTTAACTATATCTCCCAGAGACAGCTAAAACAAATAATTTGTAACATTTCTGCGTTAAAATATTAAAATATCTAAATCTAAATAAAATATCTACCTATGACATATATATATATATATATATATATATATATATATATATATATATATGTATATATATATATATATATATATATACATATATATATATATATATATATATATATATAGGCCTATATATATATATATATATATATATATATATATATATATATATATATATATATATA
>OMKQ01069127.1:0-10617 GCA_900302335.1 Phycis phycis | reverse complement strand
CCCCTGTCCACCCCGTCACCCCTGTCCATCCCTACGCCCCTGTCCACTCCGTCACCCCTGTCCACCCTTACGCCCCGCCGCAGGGCCGAGAAGCAGGTGGCCGTGAAGATCCTGAAGAACTGCGACGACAACAACACGGAGCTGCGCGAGGACATGCTGCGCGAGGCCAACGTCATGCAGCAGCTGGACAACCCGTACATCGTGCGCATGATCGGCATCTGCGAGATGGAGAACCTCATGCTGGTGATGGAGCTGGCCGACCTGGGCCCACTCAACAAGTTCCTCCAGAAGAACAAGTATGTGTTCCCTTTTTTCCCTTCGCACGCGTTGTGTTTTTTAATTCAAATGAACAAATGATTTGAATGTGCGGCCGTTGGACGCCTCGGTAAAGCAGAACATTGTTGAACTTGAGAAACGTATCGCCAAACCCAGGCCGAACCTGATATAAGATAAGTTAAGATTAAATTATACTTTATTACCCCTTGAGTTACTCCCAGTGGTACGTACAGGACAGTCGTTCAATTCAAAAGATTAGAGAGTAAAAACAAGAATCGAATCAAACAAAACAAAATACAGTACACAATAAGAGCAGTAGAAATGTAGACGAAAATAATAAAGGTTGGTCCTTGAACTTGTCCCCTGCAGACATTTAAGCGTGAAGAACATCACGGAGTTGGTGCACCAGGTGTCCATGGGCATGAAGTACCTGGAGGAGAACAACTTCGTCCACAGGGACCTGGCAGCCAGGAACGTGCTGCTGGTCACGCAGCACTATGCCAAGATCAGCGACTTTGGCTTGTCCAAGGCGCTCACCGAGGAAGAGAATTACTATAAGGTAACGACTCGTTGGTTGTGCGATGGTGGCTTTAGCGTTTCCGACCTCGATCTCAAACGTGAAAAAGATGGAGAAAAGGAATTGAAAAGCAGTCAGGCCAACTTAAAATAGGGATCTTGGAACGAGACGCTGTCCGTTTTCCGTTTGTGATGATGACTGCTGGTGGTGACAAGATTTTGCGATGTGCAATGAAGATTTTGATTTGATTTTGTCTCCCCTAATTGCGTTCTGTGTTTCTTCCTTCAGTCTAAAAGTCCTGGGAAGTGGCCCGTGAAGTGGTACGCGCCAGAATGTATGAACTACTTGAAATTCTCTTCTAAAAGTGACGTGTGGAGTTTCGGTGTCCTGATGTGGGAGGCCTACTCATTCGGACAGAAACCCTACAAGGTAGGCAACCGTCTCCGCCAAAAAAAAAAAAAGCGTCCGAATTAACGTTTCCACCCCGCGAGCGGAACCACTTTCAGCGTGTCGGTGCTGTTGCATTGTGGGAGAACCACGCCGTTAACGGGAGCGCGGCTAATGGACGCTCACCCACAGGGGATGAAAGGGACTGAAGTCATGCAGATGATTGACAGCGGCCAGCGCATGGACCCGCCGGCCAACTGTCCAGACGAGATGTATGACCTCATGAGGAAGTGCTGGACATACAAGTGAGTGCTCTGGTGTTTCTTCTGCGAGCGGTGACCGGGATAATAGGACGTTTTATTGATGCAGCGCTTTTTTGGGGACATTTTGTGTCCATCGTCGTACATTACGTCATTTAAAAAGACAACATGCAGGGGTAAAAACTGAGTTGAATATAGATAAACATTTAAAAGCATACGGGTTCAGGGGCAGACAGAGGGATTGAGTGGGGGAGGAGTGAGCGACTTTAAAAAGGTGTGTTTTGAGTGACATTTTACGAAGACGTATTGAAAGAAGTGCATCATTACTGCGAATCGTCTGCGTGACATGCATCTCGTTCTTTCTCTAAAGGCTGGACGAAAGGCCTGGATTTGCAGTGGTTGAGCCGAGACTAAGGGATTACTACTATGACATCGCCCAGTGATGGCTTCATTTCATCGTCTACTGCACCACAAATAAGGACAATGTATTGCAGAAGAGGGGCTGTTAGCAACCCCGCCCCTCCTATAAAGTAAATAGCCATTCTAAATGCTGGGCTGTATATATACTCTTACCTTTTTATATGTCGTTTTACCAGGTACACCACGTTTGATCGCTTTGTCACGTGTGTGTCATTTCAATTTGGGCGAGCTGCGTATGAACTGGGCTGCGTCTGTCTTTGTCCCGTTGTCGACGCGTTGAGATTAAAGCATGATTCTCAATGGGTCAACTATAGGAAATAGATGCGTGAAGAAGACCCACTTATGAACCAATGCTTCCTTTCTTAAAAAACGGAATTAAAGAAAATAAAGCATGTGTCTTTTGTGTGTGTGTATGAAGTACATAACAGGATACAAACCCACAAGCCAAGCTGGCCATTGGCGTGTTTGGTTGAAATTGTAACAGTAGTTACAATAGTTACAACAGCGGTGAGAAGATGTAGATGAGAATGTGCATGGCATATATGTATATCGAGCATATGAAATATTATGCTTAAAGGTAGGGAAGGCAACTTGGTGAAGCTAGCCAGGGCAGGGTAGATTTTGAAAGTGTTTCCCTAGTCGCTCCCTAGCTTTAGCAATACGTCGGCCTGGCCATGTGCTGCGAGACTGCTCACGAGTTGCACAGGTAGCCAGGTAGGGACGTAGATAGACAGGTAAGCTGTCCAATCATTTAATTCGGGATGAATTGCTTCACCTATTACAGGCCTGCCACATATACACAATTTTTTTTTTTTGTCAGAGCACTTGATTTATTGATTTGCTGTTTGATGAAAATGCTTCTACAATGAATTCTCTACCCTACCACCCTGCCTTGGGGAAGTCATGACTCCGCCCCTTTCGGTAATGCAGTCATTCAATATTGCTACACATGTGGAGCATATGTTTCCACACGTTATTGCCATAGGCCTATATTTCATATTTACAGTGATGTCTAATCAGATATATTAATATTAATAGACAGACTCGTATTGGTAAATAGATTAAACAGTTTGATATCCATCCTACCGTTGAACTTGTGTGTACCCAATTATGTCCCATGTAAACTTTCTTTTGGATTTTGTTGTAATATCAAACACTTAACATTTCCAATGTTGTTCTCGTCGGTGAATAAGCATCACTGTGTAGTAAATGTACTGTGTGCGCGCGTTGTAATTATGTAACAGTGTTTGGTCGAATCCTCGATCTCCACGTTTCAACGCAATACGTTGTTTGGCGGAGAGATCAGATCGGAAATGATCGGATCAAATCGGCTATATGTGTTTTGTGTCGCTCGGGAGGTCTACCATATTTTCCGCGTAGCCTGTCATTAAGGGTGTGTCTGCTGGCACATCGGCCCCGCGTGACGTACATCTTTGTGTGAGGCTCATGGTGCCAGCTCGACGGAGCACTTCCATGGTCGCAGCGGACGAACTCATCTCTTAGTGCGCGTCGAGGAAACGAGCAGCCATGGCAGCGGGAATCAAGCAGCGCTTCGAAAACTTCCTCCACGAGAAGAATTTAATGACGGATCTCTTGGCCAAGATAGAGCAGAGAACCGGAGTGAGCAGACTCTACATCGCACTCGGTAAGTCTGAACATCGAAATGAAATGAAATGACACAATGGAGAGGAAAGTATAGGCCCAAGGCAGCGGTGAGAAAGACTCGCCTCGTCACGGAAGAGATCGATCCCCGACAGAATAAAGTCATTCTCTTGATATACTGATCGGTTTTAGAAACGACAGATGGTTTATTGTGTTTTTTTTAACGAGGCTACTGTTCGGTTGCGTACACGGTTCCGAAATTAAAGAGACCCATCTGCATCATGTGTTTTCAGCGATTGTCGGAGTCATCGCGATTTACTTGGTGATCGGGTACGGAGCCTCGCTTCTGTGCAATCTCATCGGCTTTGTTTACCCGGCCTACATATCGTAAGTATTACACTGTGTGTTTGTTGCACTGAGCAGGCCCGGGTCCAGCCCTGCAGTCTGGACGGCTTCTGTCATCACACCGCCCCTCTGTTCACACACACACACACACACACACACACACACACACACGTTCTGCTCTGTTGGTAGACAATGTGAACGATGCTTAAAACATCTGAACCCCAGGCGAGTGTAGTAAGTGTGTTGACTGTTGGACGTCATGGCACATAACACCGTTATTTCTGATGATTTTCCGTTTTGTATGGCGGCCACACGAACGTTGTCCAAAGGACTGAATAAACGTTTTAAATAGAACGGAACTTGATCTTGCAGATTTGCAGGCGATATGCCTACTGTTGGGTTCAAGCAGGAAGAGCACATTGCTCTGTTCAAGATGACATGCCGCTGTCTGAGGCTGGGGTTAGAATAAGGATGCTTTCGCGAGAGCAGGACCACACCTTATCATTCACATGTCAACAATCATTGAAAACATGGACGCTCGGTTTCTCTGTTTTGACGTTTGACTTCTGCTTTTACCTTATTTTTCAGGATTAAGGCCATTGAAAGTGCAACGAAGGAGGATGACACCAAATGGCTGACCTACTGGGTGGTGTACGGCGTCTTCAGTGTAGCCGAGTTCTTTGGTGACATTTTCCTCTCCTGGTTTCCATTCTACTACATGGGAAAGGTAATGGTCGTGCTTGCAGTTGTGCTTTTATTGTGTACTTTTTTGGGGAGATGCACACACACACACACACACACACACAGCACTGACAGAAGTCATCACCATGTCACTAGTGTTGCACTAGTGTTGAGAGCTGCATTGTCATCAGTGGATTTGGGAGGCGCTCTCGCCGAGGTTTCCCACGCTGTGTTTGAGAGAAGCTGACCCTTTCCTTTCTACTACATTTAGCGAAGTCCACGAATAACCACAACAGTTAATGTAAAACAATGACAGCGACCCATGCGTCACTGCCTTTATGCGAGTACTTAATTGGCTGCCATCCATCAGTATCTTCTATAGATAAATGAAGAGGGAATGTACATGTATGTACATTGTATATATATACACTTGTACACTAGCAATGTACTGTATTAACAGCAATTAAATGTTTCACCTTCTTGTGACAAATGTACCTTTTGTAAGTCGCTTTGGATAAAAGCGTCTGCTAAATGCCCTAAATGTAAATGTACATAACATGAGCCGTCCCCCGCAGTGTGCGTTCCTGGTGTGGTGTATGGCTCCCACTCCTTCCAACGGCTCCATGCTGATCTACACCCGCATCATCAGACCCTTCTTCCTGAAGAACGAGTCCCGGATCGACGACGCCATGAAGAACATCACCGACAAGGCGACAGAGGCCGCCGACAAATTTAAAGATGAGGGTGAGTGGTGACGTGTTGTCCGTGACCGTTTAGCCCTCGTGGATGTCTCATCTCCCTCTGGTTGTCATTCACACTCACTGATAAATGTGATGTGAGTGTGATATCACCTAGTTACGTTGCCAGGTTGTTGTTTTGTGAGTGTGATATCACCTAGTTACGTTGCCAGGTTGTTGTTTTATTTTCCATTTTACGTAGATAATTTGTATTGACCAAAATGACGCCGTTACAAGGGGAATAGAGTCAGGCTGTTGAGGCCGACATGAGGGAGCTCATAAGCTATGAAAAGGTCCAGTCATGTTCTGAGGTGCATGTGATCTCAGTGGCTGACTGAAGCCCGCAGTGACCAATCAACTCTGTGATCTGTTTCACAGCCAAAAAAGCCACCGCAAACCTCATCTTTGAAGAGAAGAAAGCTTCCTAGAAATGAAGTTCCTGTGTCCACAGTCGAATCTCACGGGGTGAACTGTGCTACATTAAGATATGTGTTGCCTTGAAATTGTTTAAATTATACTGGAATGTTACTTTGGCCATATTTCATAAAAGCTACACTAATGGTCAAGATATACAAATATTTAGTAAGGTTTTTAACAAGACAATTAGATAGGACTCATTTGAAGGCCAAAGAAGAATCTGCTGTCCGAACCTGCTTTGTGAATGTCAATAAAAGAAATCCTCTGACTTACACATTCTTCTATGACTTGCAGTTTTTTTTTCTTCCGGTACTTTTAGTCCTTTCTCTTTGCAGGCGCTTGCTTCTGTTTTGTTGCCCCTGTCAGTGTTTTCTGCGATGTTGCGTCGTTTTCTATGAATTTCATCAGGAATCCTTAGGGGTTGAGAAACGGCACTTGAAAGGTTTCTGGTTCCTTCCTCTAAATTTGAGTCGGGTCTCCATTTTTGATTTCATATCTTGTTGTAACAAGATAACAAGATTGTTAAACAAGTTGTATCACGTGACCTCATTAGTCTTCAGGTGTGCAACCAATAGGCCCCCTCTCTGGGACAGATGTTGCCAGGTGTGCCGTCAGTGGTGAGCGACTCATGTGATGCTCATGCACTGCTTGCAGTATACAGATTAGTTGTGTTTATTATTTATTTATGACTGAATAGTTTTCATGTCTATCTACTCATGAAGTCACAGTCATGTCTTTTTTGGGAAAAAGTTTATCAAATGGTATTGTTATTGTATCTACTCCTCTGGGGCAGCAACTTCTATTATTAGATAATAGAATGTACAAATAGATTCTCATCCTCCCAAACTTTGAGATTAACCATTCATGTAAAGAGTGACTCTTGTGCTAGCTGACTGAAGCATAACCTTCTGGGTCTCTATTGTTTTAGTCTTTGTCTGCGTTTCCCATACTAGCATCGCATTCTGCTTCTCGCATATGCGAATAAGTAATCTTGGCATATGCATATAATCTTCTTAATTCTTAATCTGTTTCAGATCAGTTCTGTGTGAACACCCTGGCTTTTGTATTTGACCTTGTATCCTTAGGGACCAATAGCCTGAACAAACTCATCATGAGTCTGGAGGCTAATTGACTGGTCCAACTGGTTTATCTCTTTCGTTTCCTTTTCTATTTTAACTCTTTATTTCTGCATACGTGTGTAAAATGTCCAGTTTTCTTACGCTGCAGGCGGTTTGCCGGAATGGCTCCACATTGATCTTCTTGTATGAGTTTCCAGTGCACGTCTAGATCCCTTCATGCTGCTGTTGCCTTGGTGCCCGTCTGACCAACTGCCTTCTGTCTGCAGCAGTTGCGTGTTGCAGGCTGCCGTTCTTGTGAAACAAGTCGTACTATTCCCCACGGTGTGAAAATGTGCCAAGGGCGTCTACTCACATTGTAAAGGTAGCTTTAGGTGAACACTCAAAAGGCAACCGTGGTAGCCCTATTAGTACACGGCTCTTAGAAAAGAAACAATGCAATGTACGGCCTTTGCTGTACTTTGTAGGCCTACATACAATGTCAGTTTACACGGTGTGTCCTGTGAATACTGATGTCGACCCATTGTTACTGCCCTTGTTTTCGTAAGAGTGGAAATCCCGACGATATTCATGTGAACATGTCTTACCAAGTCACCATCTATGAGGCAACATCGGTGATTCAAGGTGATGTTCGCGTCGCTCCTACATCGTCATCATCATCACCATCACCACTGATGTTGCAACGGAACGACCACGTTGAGAGGACAGGAGTTCTGCGACCACGTGAAAAGACGACGAGGAGCCCAGTGCGGAACAGAAGGTAAGCATTAAAAAAATATATTTTTTTATAGTATGCCATTTCAAACATCTGATAATCGCTCTCAACATAAGAGATAAGATACATTTTTTTTGAAATGTCGTATTATTAAAGAGTGTTTTTAATGCTCACCTTCTGTTCCGCATGTGAGCAGGGAGCCACGTTTCAGTGTGTTTGTTTCAGTTGTGCGCCCACCACACCGTTGGCATCTCCGGGAACAATTACGGCTTATCGCCAACTGTGTCGCCAGAGAGAACGAAATAGAAATAGTCCAAACAAAACCGTCTCATCAAATGTATTCAAATTGAAAACCATCTCACATACCTCCAGAGCAGTGGTCTCAAACTCATCCCCCGGTGTCCCTGCATGTTTCAGATGTTTCTCTACTCCAACACACCTGATTCTAATGATCAGCTGATCATCAAGCTCTGTAGAAGCCTAATAACGATCCATTCATTAGAATCAGGTGTGTTGGAGTAGAGAAACATCTGAAACATGCAGGAACACCAGCCCTCCATGAGTTTGAGACCACTGCTTAGTGCCAAATCATGTCTACCCATCGGCATTCTCACAATATGAACAATGCACCGCAAATGTCCCAATGATTTTCAAGAAATGGTCCACCCCGTCCCATGTGTTGAAAATCAGGCCTATGTTTATATTTTAACCCCCTGATCATCACTGCAGATAAACAGCGACGAGTAAATCACGTTATAAACCATGCAGGCTACTTATGCAATTGACAACAGTGCTCGTAAAATATATCACAAATTTAAATGCTTCCTTATTAGGTTCACCTATCAAGAAACGCGTTGCACCTTTCTTTGGCAAGCGTGGATACCTCAATGGATTCAACAAAATCCATTAATCAAGCTGGATGCCTCCACCTAAGCGGACACGTTTGACTTGACAATTTGCATCAAATTCAAATTGCAGAGCATTGTCATACTGTGAACCGCCTCTTCCTATTCATCCCAAAGATAACAGATAGCTTTGGGATAAAGGGAGTATGCAGACATCCAATTATATTGGAAGCCCTGAAAACTCACTACCCATATGCTGCTGCAGGTATTTTGGGACGCAGGGCCATACTGCACGCCAGGAAAACATTCCCCATAGCTCACACTACCAGCAGCAGCACGTATTATGTTGTTGACTCCAAACAAGATGGCTCCATGCACTCGTGTTACTTGTGCCAAATTTGGATCCTTCCATCAGCCAACCCTTTTCCACTTCCCAGCAGTCGGCCCTGCATGCTCCGGTGCCCATTTGTGACGCTTGAGCAGACACAATGAATGTTCTGACTCTACCTGTGCAGTCAGCCTGACTCCGAGTGCATGCACACCCACCTCCACGGTTAGACCCCAAACGAAGCCGTCGTCTAAGCATACATTTAGTTCCCCCGTCTCCCTGGAGTAGCCCACATTTAGTTTAAATTCATTACAATGGGTGCTTCCAGGTCAGTGATCTAGCAAGCATTCATTTGGACACCATTAGTTTTAACTTTGGTTGCCTTAATTGTATTCATATTAGGCTACCGATTTAGGAGCATGTGACAGTACAAAAACAATAAAATCTCCCAACGATTTCCATTGTTTCCAACATGCCTTCTGCATTTAGTGACTTTTTCGAAACTTTATTGCAGCACTTGTATAGTATTAAAGGTTAAGATTAAGGCGTCTGTGATAACACATTTCTTATGTAAAACATAATTTAGAGAGGGAGGTGTGTTTATTTTGCAGGGTTACACAGTTGGAATGCTTGGGAGGATGCCCCAATGTGATACGAAATTAGCTGACAACAGTTGGTCGTACGAAATACGTAAAAAAAAACTGAAATACGTAAACTGGAAACTGGAAGAGCGATGCAAACTGCATGAAGACAAAAGAAATTGTGTAAGCCTGCCATTAAGTCTCAAAATGTGAAGTTTCGTACCAAGCAACTGTGAGATGAAAAAAATATTGTAAATATATTCTGAAATATTACAACATTTTGACATCAACAATAAGACGATACAGACTCCAAATTACAAGCGAGTACAGTGTTTGAGTTTAATGGCTTTATAAACAACTATATAAGTGAATTATCTTAAAAATTCATGCATTTTCAGTGTAAATTCATTTGAAATATAGAGCAAATTTATTTACAACAGTGTGAACTGTAACAGCAACTTTACTTAATTGGGCTGTTTACCAGAAATACACTTGGCTGCATAGAAGATTGATGATGACTACATAGAAAATAAAAAAAAATAGTAAAAGGAAAAACAAAAAGATTTAGCATGGTCTTCTTTTTAAAAGACAAGTTTCTTCAGACTGATTTAGTAAAAAGTCAGTTCTTTCCATTTTATTGATGTAGACACAACATAACAAGAACCGGACACTAGTAAATCAAAAGGACTAAAGCTAAAGAAATATACCAACGGAATCATTTCCCATTCCCAGACAGGTACATTCTGAATATCATTACAGTAACTACAAAAACTCACTGATATACTGACAACAAAGCCTGAGTCGATGGATAAAGGTTGAATTACAATAACAAATCCAAAAGCCTGAGAGGAAAAAGACCATTTGATTCATTATAAACAATAATTTACAAGTGGATTATTCATGGAAGTCACATGATGATCAAAAAAAAAAAAAGAGTCCATTCTAGTAATTAAATACTTCACGTAAGAAAACAGACCTAAAAATGAAAACTACAGTAAATGAGGTACAAGACAGCTTGAGCCCAAGCAACTTCAGACCAAAAAAAAACATTTTAGTCAACTCCACACATGATCCGTAATCACTCTGATAAACATATTCATTTACTTTGTATAGTAATTTGTTGTTTGATTAAAATGAAACTAAAAAAAAAAAAAAAACACAAACAGGGGGTAAAAGAAAGTCAACAGTCAAACGCAGAATCCAGTGTCAAGGGCCAGAGAATGTGAGGCAGCACCCAAGGTCATTACGTCCATTTTCAGGGTAAAAAAAAACAAAACAAAAAAAAAAGTCAAACTTTATAAAAATAACAAAAGGAAAACAAACAAAAACAACGTGGCTGCCCGCTGTAACACCTCCATTACAGCTCAGCTTCGAAGTCTTTTAAATACAAAAATATGCATCTATATCTGCTGCCTTGTCCACTCCCCCCC